>KK351438.1:0-12203 GCA_000671755.1 Glossina brevipalpis
CGTTCTTTTATTTTTCTCTGTTTCTATTAATTCCTTAACCCTTTTTAGGGAGTTGCAAAGTCTTGCTCTGAGTTCGTTTGAATAGTCCTCCAAATTAAAATTTTGTATATTTGTCATTATGTTATCGTTTGGTAAGTAGGGTATCTTTCCAAATATCAACTCGTATGGAGTGTAGTTAGTTGTTGTGTGTGGTGTAGTGTTGTATGCGAAACAGTAATACGGTATCCACTTTTCCCAATTATCATCTTTTGCAAATGCTAGCATAAATTCGTTTAGTACTCTATGGTTTCTTTCTACTGTCCCTAATGTTTGATGGTGGTATGGAGTGGAGAAAATTTTTTTGATTTTCAACAGTTTCCATACATTACTTAAGAGTTCATTAGTAAACTCAGTGCCTCTATCAGATTTGAAAACTTTGAAATTACCAAATTTTAGAATAGATTGTTCGACAATTGTTTCTGCTATTGTTTTGGCGTTCTTTTGTAGAAATAGGGTGAGCAACTTTGTTAGCTCGCATTGCATTGTTAAGATATAACGATATCCATTAGATATTCTTAAAGGACCAACGGTGTCGATTGCTATGATTTCAAAGCTTGTGTTTGGAGTGTTTGTAATTTGCTGCTTCTCTTTGGTATGCCTAACTTGCTTGTTTATAATACACGATGTGCAATTATTTATGAAATTCTTTACCATCTTATTCATATTTTTCCAAAGGTAACGTTGTTTTAGTTTCAGTTGCGTTTTTCTAATATCTAAGTGTCCTCCGTGTGGACTGTTATGATATTCTTCTATCAGTTTGTATTGTTTAAGTGTATCTAGAATTCTTTGAGGGGATTCATATAAGATTATTTTTAATAATTGGCCGTTATCATTTTTGTTTCTTTGCAATGTATTAAATTTTCTTTTAAACTCATTTTCTTTTATGAATGAGCACAAAATTTTTTTTTTATGTAGCGCTACTGTAAATATTTTATCTTTTTCTAATGTTGATGTCAGCTTCTCCATAATCGAAACTAAATTCGGAGGATTATCACTGCATCTTATTAATACATACTCTTCGTCGACTTTTATTTGAATATTTTTCTTCTTCTTTAGGCCTTTAATAAATTCAAATTTAACTTTTCGCAAATTGTTGATATCAGAAATGGATGTACAATCCCATATGTAAAGTTGATCAGACTTGGGTTGGGATATGCAATCCTGATCCTGAATCAAGTTGCTAGTTTTTTTTATCTTCATTATTTCGTCTTGATTTTTGCCCTCGATTTTCTAAACGCTAAAATAGCTGCCAGAGGAGTAAACTAATATTTATTCTTCCCTTTGCCTATCATTTATAGAGTGCAGGGTTTCAAATTTTCCCATCTCGTTTCGTATACTTATAGAAAACTTGAATCCATTTACAAGTCCGTGAGTTAAGAGAGAGATTAATTATGCAACACACGCACACAAATTTCTTCAGCTATTCAGATTGTACTTTCTTAATCGGGAGAATACTCTGATAAGATTTTCATTGTGATGTTGCTAACTGCAACCGGATTTATTATTAAAAGGGTATCTATTAGCTGGTCCATACGAAATTAATTGTTAAATACACGAAACTAATTGTATTATACTTCTATGACTTTAGTTACCCTAGGTTTTTGTCTAACATAGTTTTTGAAATATTTGTTTGTTAATGTATATAAATTACATTAACTTATATGTGGTTCATTAAAATAAAAGTTAATATTAATTTCATGTAAGTATAAGAAAAAATAAGTGTTATGATGATGCTGTGATAAAACGTTAAAGCATGTTCGCCAGGAATACGACGAGTCAACTGTATGTGCTTTGGCATAATAGTGACGCGCTTGGCATGAATGGCGCATAAGTTAGTGTCTCCAAATAAGCCAACCAAATAAGATTCGGAGGCTTCCTGTAAGGCGCCATTTACAGCCGATTGGAAACGTAAATCAGTTTTGAAATTTTGCGCTATTTCACGAACTAAACGCTGGAACGACAAATTATGGATCAGCAATTCCGTTGATTTTTGATAGCGTCGAATTTCATGCAAAGCTATGGTACCGGGATGATAACGATGGGGCTTCTTGATGTCGCCGGTTGACGGAGCAGATTTACTTGCGGTTTTTGTGGCCAATTGTTTACGTGGGTCTTTAGCTCCAGTCCAGGCGTTTGCTTCGTACAAGCCATTTTTTATATTAATCGATCTTTATTTAAATGAAAATTTACTTTTTCTTATATTTGAAATTCACGCTCTCCGCTTCTTAATTTTTCTTGACCGTTGTTTTCAATGACTGGTGTAAGCGGGTGCCGGTGTAGAGGGTTGGGTAACGGGTTGCGGTAAGTATCTTGATGTTGTAGCAACGCATTTGTTGAAAATTTTATCAAACTTTTCCATTTGTTGGAAAAAAATCTTTCTGATTTATATAGGTGCGTTATTAAAAAAAAATGTGGGGTTCAATTCGATAGGATTGAATTTGACAGGATCAAGTTATGAATTTCTTTCACAGGAAAGTGTGGCAGGATCGCCATGTTATGAATTTCTTTCACAGGAAAGTGTGGCAGGATCGCCATGTTATGAATTTCTTTTGGAGGAATGCTATTATTATTAAATCTGTTAATCAACCATTCGCGCAACGCGCAAATTTAGTTTCGCGATAGTTCGCGGAGTGCTTGGTTGATTAAGAAGAATAAAATCAAGTGAGATGTTTGATCTCTCGATGACGAGTGATCTTATTTATTGGAATTGGTTGGTTTATATACATTTTCCAATAGTGCTTATGCTAATGAAACTTAGAATAATTGCTGACGCCAACAAATAAAAGAAATATAAAATAAATATTTACGCTAATAAGAGAAGTTCAAGAGGATGCTTACGTTAACAAAAAAAAGAAATGTAATATGAGTGCTATAATAAAGAAGTATCAAAAAGGAGGCCTATTAAGTAATTTATGTTGTGTGGTACATTACAATTTTCAAATCTCTGACAATATAATGTAACGTGCTGCGCATCCTTTTCTTTGTGTACACGTTCCGAGCAGTTCGACAAGTTATCACACCGAAATCTATGTAGGTACTTCCGGAAGCAACCGTGACCGGCCAGGGAGGTAAAAATATACTTTGCCGTGTTTTCTTTCGGTCCACCGTAATGCGTTTGGGGTAAGATCGAACGTCTATTTTCGTTTCGTCGTTCTTTCCCATTTCTATTGCCATACTCTTCTCGAGGCTGACCGTTTTTCTACTCTTATGGCGCGCTGAAAGCGCTAATTGTCATGCCGCCGTTCATAGATGCCGCTCATTTCATCCGCCAAAATGGTAGAGCGCCTGCGATCGCAATTTCTTTCGGCACTGCTCGGAAAATATATATTTGCCTAAAGGCACTAAGGCGACATCTTGCCACCATTCTCCAGTATACCGATTTTATGGCTACTGCGTTCGCCCATACTGGACTCGCATATATTATACACTACGGTTGCGATAATTTTTCACATGGCTGTTTTCGATCCTCCAATATTCGCCACAATTCTCGCTAGAGATGTGTAGATGTCTGCAGCTTTTTATGCCACGTATTCCTCATGATGTTTAAAAATGCCTCTATGATCTATCATGACTCCGAGGTATTTGAACGCCGAGAAAAATTGTGCAATATGTTCCCCGATTCAAGCACTGCAACTTTCCATGCCTTTTTCGCTTCTTATTAGTACTACTTCAGTCTTGTGCTCGGCTAATTCTGAACCCTTTTCTTCCAGCCACGCCTTTACCATCGCAACTGACTCTTTAACTTTTCTCTTCACTTGTCCGACATGCTTTGCTTGACTTGTCCCACTATTGCATTATCATCCGCAAAGCTGATGATTGTTGCACCATCGGGGAGCTGTAGCTTCAGTACCACAGAAGTGGATCAAGGACAGATCCTTGTGGGACTCCCGAGGTTATCTTACGCGTCTTCGTTCCTTTATCGCTCTAGTACATCAACAGATGTCTCTAGTGATTTAACGTGGACTCCGGCCGTGAAGGCGCAATCCCACGGTGCCCAATGGCACATGGAGTATGAAAACGCACACTCAGCGCCTCAGGATATAATCCCAAGTTCCAGATGGAGACACGCTATGGGACGTGACTCCCTCCCTGGTGAGAGCGAGGCCCATCTAAAACCTCTGCTTTTCTATGGGTCAAGCACCCGGTTGCAATGCAACTCCACATTCAAGCCAGCAAGCTGGCCCTTCCCGCGATTTGGGCTAAACACAGCCACCACGAAACTCCCGCACTGGGCTGTTCCCGTTGTCAGGCCGAAGCTTGAAGATAGATTCGGGGGCTCCTGACACCCGTGGTACCAGATAAGTGAGCAAAGTAAATGCGAAGAATAATTAATCAAGCCTCCGGTCGAGCTTGCAGGTTCCATATGACCTGACTCGGTTATAGGATAGAAGAACTGTACACGAAGGTACAGTTATTAGTGTAAACCAGTCTATACTGTGCGCATGGGCAAAGTATTCTCACTGGGCGGAGCGATGCCTATCCCAGCCTCTACCGTTTAAATAGGGAAACGGCACCCTGAGGACCAAGTTCCAACAATGGCAATGGTGAGAAATGTGGAGACGGATTTCCAGAACACAACCATACCAGACGAAGAGAAGTGTCTGGCAAGACTTAGAGCTCCATGCAGCTCAACCCCAATTAGTCCATTCGTTAAAGTCGCAGCTTACAGACGGTACAGACAATGATAAAAGAGTTGCCGCAACCTCAAGCCAAAATGCGTCGCCTAGCAAAGGCACCGGACGCAAACGCGCTTAGAAACCGCACCGTCGCTGAAGTAGAGAGAGCCAGACTGAAATCAGAAGTATCGTCAGTTTGTCGAATACCTATAGCCTCCAAGTCTCTAAAGTTAGAGTACAAGGGGCATTCCACCAACACATGTTTCCAAATTTCACACGGATTCCCACAATTACACGCCCTAGTTTCCGAGAGGCTTCTGGAATGCAAAAATGCATTCAAAGATCCGTGACCAGTCAGTAAGAACCCTAGATGAAGGCTAAAGCCGAAATCCGGGTGATTCTCAACGAAACAGACATCACGGATAAACTCAAAAGTTACCCTCCCGTTCGAACTATTCTCCCAACGGGACTGCCAAATGGCACGGACACGATCCACTAAAAGCGAATTACACTCCCTCAAACCAAGTCTCTCTACTTCATTAATGTTTACCCAGTCGGTCGGACCTATCTGCCGAATCCTCCTTATCCCAAAAGCAGTAGCGATTCGCACTGCCTCAAGGTCCAGAGGAGCAGCACCCATTAACACCTGTAAAGTGTCCGTAGAAACCGTCCTGCAGACGGGTAGACATGCCAGCAGCATAACACGCTGGCAACTCAACAATTTATTTCGGCCAGACACAGACAAGGCAGTCCGATACCACACCGGAGCCCCATAAGTCACACAAGCGACAAACAAGCCCCGGTATACGACCCGAACAGCATGTCTGCTTAGGCCCCAATCATTTTGTAGGACACGACGAATCGGTCCTACCACATTCACAAGTTTCTCCCGCTCTCTGACGAAGTGGGGAAGAAAGTTCATCCTTTCACTCATACTAATCCCCAGATACTTGACAACAGTCGAATACCTAAGGCTAATACCACTCACCCTTATCACCGGAGGTCTGCTGAGCGAGAGGCTACCTTTCAGCAGCATCATCTCAGTTTTCTCCAGTGAAACAGTCACACCTACACTACTTTCCCATTCAGAAATCATAGTCATAACCCTACCCCCAAGCTGTTCAATGGCAAGCCTGGAACGGCCATTAACCAGGATGAGCAGATCGTCAGCGTATGCACTGAAATTGCATACGCTTTCAAGCTGTCGCAGCAAGGGATCCATCATGAAGTTCCATATATATGGACCACACATGGACCCACATGGACCCCTGCGGACAGCCCCTAACTACCACCCTAGACATAGTGTCGGTAGGACCGACAACACAAGCACTACGGTGGGAGAAATAACTTGCCCAGAGGTTTATCTCAGAACAATTTACCTCCCCCAATCTGGAGAGGACACTTTCCCAAGTCAGGTGGTCAAACGCACCCTCAAAATCCACAAATATCCCTAACATATATTTATCTGCGCATGCATCGACACATCTTTGCACATGCAGCCAGGCATCATCCGTAGACAGCCCTTGGCGGAAGTCAAACTGCTTATCGGACAAACATAGACGTGGGTTCTCCAGCAGTCTATCAACCATCATCCTCTCCAGTACTTTTCCAAGTACAGGAAGGAGACTTATACCACGATAAGATGAAGGATTACTCCTCACCTTATCAGGTGACTTCAGAAGAACAACCACCCTGGCAACTTTCCATTGGGATGGAAAGTAGCAAAGTGGCAACTTTCCATTGGGATGGAAAGTAGCCTTCCCTTAGACAATCACTGTAAATAGACAACAGATACTCGGAAATAACCTTCCAGATGGCTTTTGCCATCTCACCAGTTATTCCGTCTAAACCTGGCGATCTTTTGGCTCTAATTTTAGCCATCGCGCTATTTACTTCCCATTCCTCCAAGGGCGGCGACGAAGACACAATCCTGCTAACGGAATGGACCTCTTCACCGAGCCCAGGGAAGAAGTTACCCATTAAATTTTCCAGACACTCCCTCCATGTGGTCAGTGTAGCACCATTGCTACTAATACCACTGACATCAAGAGGTCTACGACCCCTCACAATCCGATAAACATGACCCCAAGGGTCATCCCGGTTGCGGGAGACAAACGACCTCCATTCGTCCTCCTTGGTTTTGATCAGCATGCGTTTAGACTCAGATAGGCGCCTATAAGCTCCGGGAAATGTCCTCATTAGAGGACATTCGCGCCCTTTGAAACTGCTCTCTAAGGCGACGAACATCTCTCCGTTTAGCGGACAGACCGGGTGTCCACCACTTAACCCCTCTTGGAGTAACCTTTCGGCTTCTCTTCAGGAGCAAGTCGTTGACACCCCAGACAGATTGGGTGATGTGATCAACCCGCTCATCCAATGGTTTGTTCACAAAAATCTCATGCGGAACCGAAAAAACCGCATCCCTAATATAGTCACCATAAATATCCCAGTTGACACCGGAAGTGCACCACCGCTTGGTGTCGGACTGAGTGGACGCCCGAGAAGTATAGCTGGCCACCAACTTGATTATGTGGTGGTCACTCATCCCCATCTACCCATAACTCCCCACGAAAAGTCGAACACACCCATAGAAGCCCCATTGGCTAAGGTGACATCAATGTCACTAGCACCAACCGGACCGCTGAAAGTGAACCACTCACTAGGTTCATTCAACACATGTATGTTTCTGGACATACACCATTCTGCCAAAACCTCACCTCTTCTCTGGTTCTGAAGCCCGGTCACACGACCACACATCTTACTGAACCAAAGAGGGGAGCAGGCATTAGCGTCCAGTCCAAGAACCAATGGGGTGCCATCAGCAAGGGATAGCACCGAATCCATAGCTAAGGTAGCCATCTAGTTTCTGTTTAAGCTTGCAGTAGAGACTAACAAGGAACACTCGTCCAAAGGGACCCTCAACAGAAACACAGACACCATAGTTACTGACACTAACGGCAGTAGCGTTCATATTCATACCAATACTACCATTCATGATAACAGCAGCCCCACAACCAGTAGAAGGAAACACACGCATACCCGAAGGCAAGCCTTTAATCTCACCCCCAAGCGCACACGGCTCCTGAACCAGCGCGAAGCCGCTGCCAACCTCAAACATACACTGACACAGCTCGCACAGCGCCGCATAACTGCAATTGCAGTTATATTGCAACACGAGCAAGGCCATATCAGTGTCGAGCAGCCACCCCTGCAACCCTATTTTTATAAATAGGGCAGGCTGTTGACATCATAAGATGTCCTGCCGGTCGCGATCTGAACTCGCAGTTCCTACAGTGTGCGGCGTTCGTACACAAACTGGCTCTGTGCCCGGATTGGCCACAATGTCTACAGACAGCCCCCTTTACTCTGCACTCTTTGAACATATGGTCAAAGCTCAAGCACCGGAAACATACCGGTACATCGTCAAATGGACGCACAGGAAGGGAAAACCATTTGACATAGGCTTTCCCTTGGTCCAGTAAAGTTTGCGTGGCTTTCTCGCAGCCCTCAAGAATGACCTTAACGTGTCCCTCAGACACATCCCAAGGTTTGGAGGCAATGCGCACACCCTTCTTATAGTCATCCCAAGTCATGAGCTCCTTTGAATTGAGCTCGTAAAGCCCCTCCATAAATTCGGACGGACTTAGCTTCTTATCTACATTTAAAATCGACACCTTCGGGCCAATTTCCCCAATAGAGACATCCAGCCCAACTTCCCCGAATTTAGGGCAGGCCACAACCTGAGTCCTCTCAGCGACAGAGGGGGTGCGAATGACCGCCCCTCCACCACGTATCGGCTTTAAGGCGTCGACCCGCACTCCCAACGCCGACGCCACCTTCTCTACCACCGTTTTCATAGCCCCCTTAGAGGTCTCTGTGCCCTTCTTCCCACGGACAACCACTGACCATGTCTCCACCGGTTTAGGAAGCGGAGGCATTGGCGCAGCCGCAACGCCAGAGGTGCACACCGGCGTGGTTGGGGGCACCCCCCTAAGAGCACCCGCGGAAGGTAAATAACCTCCGAAGGCCTCTAATCCCTCAAAGCGGCCTCTAAGACACGCATTCTCTTGCATGAGGCCAAATAAAATGGCCTCATACTCGTTGGCCAAGCCTAAAATTTGGCCTGCATCCGGCAGGGCTATTGTTCCCGCCTTCAGCACAAGATCCTGAAGGCGGCCGGTAACCGCCTTCATTTGGAGTCGGAAGCAGCCGACTTCTGTCCCACAAGGGACATTGGCCCAGCGGAAGCCGCGGAAGCTGCCGCAACTTCTAAAACAGGGGCCGAAGTCCCAGACCCGATTCGACCGCCCCTGGAGCCCTTTCGGGCGCTCCCACCTCGAATTGCCTTCGGACCATTTCTACCAGACACAGCCACAAGTTTGGCAGTGCCCGACTCCCCCTCGGACGCGGACACCGAAGGCATGCGCCTCTTAGGGACGCCCCTGGGCTTCGCCAACAGTAGCTCATTCTCAGACGAGGCCACAGACACATCAGCGTCTGTGCCGCCTACCCTACCCTTAGCGTTTTTAGGGGGCATAGCGCCCGCAATTGGGATATGTCGATATCCCACAGACGCGCAAAATCAAATTTAAGGCGAAGCTTCTTAGGAAAATAAAATTATATATAATATATACAATCCAAAAACGGAGACTCACCCGACAACTAAGGTTGCACACCTCAGCGCTTGCCCACTCTAGGCAACCGCAACGCCTTCAGCGGCGGCCGGCACAAGCAAAACACGTCACCACAAACGGCAATCAGTAAAAACAGCACTGCAGCAACCAAAGCACAAACCGGAATGGCAGTGCTGCGCCTCGGCTAACACTCAAAACACAATGGCAATGCCGTGCACTGCCTTATCAAAACACTCACGGCAATGCCAGAACAGCCTTGCCGGCAGTCAGCTGACTGGACACAGCTGTCGCAACACACCACACTTCAATTCGCCACTAATTCACCAGACGCCACTAAGTAACTGTACACAAATTACTGTTGTACAATACTATTCACTTGCCTTAATTAATAACTATATAAATACAGTTGGCAAATTTCACTTTAATCACTTGAACTAGCTTAGCTTTCCTCTTTTCTAGCCCAGCTTTCTTTTTACGCAGCTTAGTTTCCTTGTTTTTAATCACTTAATCACTTAAGTTAATTTTAATTTTTCCTACGAATTTACTAATTCCGTACGCACGCGAACGTGATTAGTGTATACACCACTAAGAGAGTATATACTAGCCGAGCACACACATATGAGTCTCTACATTTACTTGTAACTGTTTTTTTTTCACAAAGAAAAAAGCACGAGGCAACGAGAATCCGCACAAAACAAAACACGTCTGCACAGATCGAGCTATCACCAACGAATGTAGTACATCAACAGTTTAATAGGTTACTCGTTACAATGCAATATGTATCTTGGAATCTGCATCCTTATGGAGGCCTTACGTATGCTCCTTCAATCCGCCGAGTTAAAAGCGTTTTTTATATCCAGCGTAACCACAGCGTTATATTGTTTAACTCCGCCCCCATCGCTCTCCGGCTATGACTTTCGGTGCAAGCCTCACTAAGTGCTTTGCGGCATCTATCGTTGACCTAAATCCGTATTAGTTATCAAACAGAGCGCCTCTCTCTTTGCCCACCAGCAGCAGGCACTCATATATGACCCTCTCCAGTAATTTACCCATTGTATCTAAGAGCCAAATAAGCCGTTACGACGATGGCTCGTTCGGCGGCTTATTACCTTTAGGAATGAGAACGAGCTTTTGTATTTACCACTTAATAGTAAACGTCCTCTCTTTCAAGCATTTTTGGAATATCCTAACGCAATTGTTTGGCTTTTTTCTGATTGCCACTTTTAGTGCCACATTTGAGAATCCATCTGGATCGGAGGGTTTCCTTTCCCCAACTTTTCTGCAGTCTGTCAGTAGCTCCTCTGTGGTAACTGCTGGTATTGGCTCGTTCCTTGTACAGTAGAAATCTACAGGCACATAAGGTGGTCTCTGTGGGAAGAGTGACGCCACGATTTTCCGAAGCATGAGTGGGCAGAGTGGGTTTGAACCGTTATACTTTTCGTATAGCTCTCAAGCAGTCCTTTCTGAGCGAGTCCATTTCCTCATTCTACCAGCAGCACGGGATTCTTTCTTTGCTTCTTCGCATAGCCGCGTAACACGCCTTAGTCAGGACTTCATTCACGCTTTGCACAAGCTGGCTTGCTATTCCTTATTTGACTTCATGTAAGTCCAGTATCATGTTAAACATGTTCTCGTCAAAGCGGTTATCTTTCCATTTTGTACGTCTAGGTTTGGCTCGACTATCACTCCTGCCTTTTTGTATCCATAATGTCCAAAAATATAGCCTGGAGATCACTGTTCGTGTAGTGTTCACTCAACGACCGCCTCGACCTCGTCACTAGGCTGTCACTGCCAGATTAAGTATCTTTTTGAGCGTGCTCCCGCAATTACGTATTTAGTGCATGTTTTTTATTCCTTTAATTTTGCACACTACCCTGTGCGTACATTATGATGCATGTACGCTACGTTATGCATACATTACAGCTGCTTCGCATTGATTGTGATTAATCCGCATTATTGTCATCTCCGGCCTCGCACTTTTGAATAGCGGTCACGTGCCGCTTCCCGCTATGTGCTTCGCGTCGGCGTCAAACACTTTTGCAGAATATGCATACAGCTGCTTTGGCACACCTCTTTACTATGTAGCTTTCCTCTCCGCATTTTTGGCATGTTTTGGCTCTATTGCACTCGTGTCTGTAATGTGTCGCTATGTAGCCAGGCCTCGGCTCTCTGTGATCTTTTACTCTACAGATCACCCGTCCTACTCTTAGCCTCCCGCTAGCCAGAAGTTTCTCAGCATCAACTTGCTTCAGTCTGATTACTGCCGTCTACGTTCCTCCGTATGATTTTCCTAGGCGCAGTATATCCCCTCCTTCTATTTCATACTGCCTATTTAGAGCGTCGGATACGCCCTATTTAGTAGTCACCTCATCGATGTCGAAAGAAGCTTACAGTTTACAGCTTCTTTCAGCTCTTCTGTTTTCTGCCCCGCCTTGTTCAGTTGCAGTAGAAGGTCCCCTCTTTGCGTCCTTCTTATCTCTTGAACTGATTCGCCTAGGTGCCGTAACTTCGTCTCTGTTTTAAGTCTGCGCAGCGCTTCGGCGTATGTAAGCTCGCCTTTAGCCGCTATAACAATAGCGTTGGGCTTTACTCTCGGGGTTCTTTATTTCCTTTTTTGGGATTACTTTCCCTCACATTGAGCTGCGGCCATACTGTTTTCCGTGGCCGGCGGGCTTCCGAAGCGTGTTTTATTTATTTATTTATTTATTTATTTATTTAATTTAATTAGTATGCTACAGAAAACTTAATGCATAACTTACGAAAAAAAAACTTAATAAAAAGAAAAAAGTAAGAAACAAAATCTTATGAAATAGGTTCTTAACAGCAAGACTTATAACGTTAATAATAAGTAGAATATACTAAATATATAGTAATTACATATAAGAACTGAAAATAAATAAGGTACTAATAGGAT
>KK351438.1:15258-33868 GCA_000671755.1 Glossina brevipalpis
TGATAAAAATATAGACTTCCGAGGAGGAACTATAACAAGATCACCTTCGCCAGTATTTGCGAGAGGAAGAGCCAATTTTGCTGGAGCAATTGTTTGAGATGCTCTTAGACGTAATGGCCATATTGCGGTGTTTGGCAGTTTGTGTCTCTCCATCTCCAGGCTGCCTCCGATTTGCGCCAGTCGGTTGAGATTCTGCTTCAGACGCTTACTTCTTGTTTTCCGCTCTTAGCTTGGACGGTGGCAAGCTTTTGCCCATGTTTCCCGTTTTGACTACCGCGTGATCTCTGTGTAGCACGCATTGCTCATACGCCACTCCTACACCAGTCAATATATCATTTGTATCTCTCATGGTTTAGTGGATGGACCGCCTTTTATCACCCTCCAGCATTTCCACCAGTGTAGTTATATGCTCACCTAGTCTGACAAAAAAGGGTGTTTCTCCCACTTTCGTAGCTACGCTGAGCTGTTTTATAGGCGACTGAAGCTGGTCTTAGCCACCAACCGGCCGTCGTAGCTTTCTGCTACTCTCCTTAGACGGGATCTCTTCGGTCAGATTATTGGCTTGAACTTTGTTGTCTGCTTTTTTTGTCGTACCTGCAGACGACGGTATTGCCGTTGTTGTTTTTTTAATATTTGAATCGGAAATTATGATAAAGCGCCTTTTAAAACGCACCCCAAATGGGAAGCCACTATCTGGTTCCGTTGGTGTAGTTGGATCCTAACATCCCATGGGTATCTCTGCAAGCTATGAAGCCATACAGTGGGTTGACGCTAGTCGTTATGAGACTAACGTTCAGTGCCAGGTTCAGCATTAGCTAGAAGTTTTTCTCAACAGGGCCTACCTCAACCAACTTAACGGTGCGGCCTAGAACGCACTTCCTAGACTTGCCATAATTTTAACAGAGCGGGGTCGGTACCAGCATTATCCTGAAAGCCATTGCGGCCCGATGCCACTCCAGCCCACTCAGGTAACGGAGTACTGCCACCACCGGCTCGAAATCGGCCTATCCCAATACATGTTCCTGTATGCCATAATCAAGACATTGCCGGGCTCGGTCTTGATGCCTGTCCCTAGGCTTCGAACGATTGACTCTTTCGGTGGCACCCCCATACTGAGAGTGCGGAGCACCTATTTAAAGGACGGCGCCTACTCGTCCTGTTGCCGAAGATTCGCCGGGTTATGCGGCCTTTTCAGCCTTCGCTCCTCTACCGCTCTTGGTCGGGGACCGTTTATTGGTTATTCACAGCTAGCCTACAGATATACCCCTAGGTAACTATCACAATCCGCCATATGTGATCTCCACAGTAGCCTGAACTTGTCCGTGTTCGTGTGTTTTTGCTATGCGAGCTGGAGGTGGGAATCTTCACAAATACTACTAGCACGTACCAGTAGCATGCACGATTCGCCATCCATGGCGCCTACGTACTAAACCTACTCCCCACATACAGTTCGTCTACCACCGCTTAGGTATTACTTCATGGTGGCTGGTAGCAATTAGTTCTATCGTGGACCACGCCTTTCGGAAACCGTACTGGCGATCTGAGAGGACGCTATTGTCCTTTTCAATTGCTAGGAGAAGGTTGAAATATGATCCGCTCAAGAACCTTGCTGATGGTCTCCATAAGGCAGATTGGTCGGTAGGAGGACGGATCGTCCAGAGACTTTCTTCCTTTGGGAATAAGAACCAGCCTCTGGCGTTACTGTTGCAAAACACGTTTTCGTCCAGTCACTTCTGAAACAGTTTAGTGAAGGCATCCGGTATTTCCCGGATTGCCGCCTTCAGTGCCCTATTGAATATCGGGCCCGGCGTCTTTTTCACATATTTTTCTGCTGACCGTTAACAGCTTGTCTCTGATTATCGGGGGACTGCCTCTTCTTCTGTATATCGTCTGTTTCGATCGATGGCCTCGTCAGGAATAGGGTTGGGACAATCCCTCGCAGCAGCACTTGGCATGTTATTAGTGGCGATCTCTGCCCTTTAAACTTCTTAAGGACCACTTTATACACCGTTCCCCATGGGTTGACGTTGTTGTATGGTTTTAATTGATTTTTATGAAATTCTTTTGGTATATTGTTAATATTAATAGTGGAGTTTGCTCAGTTTCTTAGAATAATTTCGTAGGGTCCAGCATATGATTTTTGGCTCTTTTTTCTACATACGTTTTTTAATAATACTAGGTCTCCAATTTTTAAATTTAATAGGTTGGTCTGGTAAAAATTATTTTCGAACGTTCTTTTATTTTTCTCTGTTTCTATTTGTTTTTGACTGTTTTTAGAGACCATAGAGAGAGCATAGGTTTGTTGTTAGCTCGCTTGAATGGTTCTCTAAATTATAGTTTTTAATATTCGTCATCATGTTATCGCTTGGTAAATAGGGTATCTTTCCAAATATCAACTCGTATGGAGTGTAGTTGTTGTTGTATATGGTGTAGCATTCTATGTGAAACCGTAATACGGTATCCACTTTTCCCAATTATCATCTTTTGCAAATGCTACGATAAATTCGTTTAGTACTCTACGGTTTCGTTCCACAGTCCCTAATGTTTGATGCTGGTAGGGAGTGGAAAAAATATATTTGATTTTTAACAGTTTACATATATTACTTAAGAGCTCATAAGTAAATTCAGTGCCTCTGTCAGATTTTAAAATTTTGAAATTACCAAATTTTAGAATAAATTGTTCGACAATTGTTTCTGCTATTGTTCTGGCATATTTTTTAGGAATAAGATATGCTATAACAAATTTTGTTAACTCGCATTGCATTTTTAAGATATAACGATATCCATTACATATTTTTAAAGGACCGACGTTGTCGATTGCTATGATTTCAAACCTCGTGTTTGGTTGGAGTGTCTGTAATTTGTTGTTTCTCTTTGATGTGTCTAACTTGCTTGTTTACAATACACGATGGGCAATTATTTATGAAATTCTTTGCCATCTTATTCATATTTTTCCAAAGGCAACGTTCTTTTAGTTTCAGTTGTATTTTTCTAATACCTAAATGTCCGCCATGTGGACTGTTATTACGTTCTTCTATCAGTTTGTATTTTTTTAAGTGTATCTAGAATTCTTTGAGGGGATTCATATAAGATTATTTTCAATAATTGGCTGTTTTTATTTTTATTTCTTTGCAATATGTTAAATTTTCTTTTAAACTCATTTTCTTTTCCGAATGAGCACAAAATATCTTTTTTGTTTAGCGTTACTATAAATATTTTATCTTTTTTTAATTTTGATGTCAGCTTCTCCATAATCGAATCTAAATTCGGAGGATTATCACTACATCTTATTAATAATATACTTTTCGTCGAACTTTATTTGAACCTTTTTTTAATTTTTAGACCTTTAATAAATTCAAATCTAATTTTTCGCTAATTGTTGACATGAGAAACGGATGTGCAGTCCCATATGTAAAGATGATCAAGCTTTGGCATTTGTGTTACAGGAACCTTTTTTATAAATGATTTGGAAGTCAAAGTCAAATAAGTCCATTCTAATTCTGGTCATTCTAGACGATGGGTCGTTGTGTATAAAAAGAGAAATTAAAGGTCTGTGGTCAGTTACTACAATGAATTGCCGTCCAAAAACGTAAGATCTGAAGAAATTTATACTCCAATGTATTGCCAATAGTTCCTTATCTACTACTGACTTATCGATGTCGAGTTTCGACAGTGTAGTACTTGAGTACGAAATTGGTAAGCCATGACCAATATCTTCTTGGGAAAGTATTGTTCCCAGAGCAAAGTCTGATATGTCTGTTGTTAATATGAATGGTTTGTCGAAGTCTGGATATCGAAGAATTGGTGGATTCATTTACTTTTCTTTAAGAGTTTCGAAAGCGTTTTAGCATTCGTTTGACCATATGAATGATTGCTGTTTTTTTAGCAATGTATTTAGACATTTTGCAATTTTTGCGAAGTGCATAATGAATCTTCTATAATAATTGCATAGTGCTACAAATCGTCGTACTTTATCAGGGTTTTTAGGTGTGGGATAAATTGAATTTTGAGGAATCAGTTCTAATTCCTTCTTAAGTTATGAGATGTCCTAAATATATCACCTCGGGTCTTAAAAATTGGCATTTGCTAGCATTTAATTTCAGATTGTACATTCTTAATCGGGAGAATACTCTGGTGAGATTTTCATTGTGATGTTGTAAACTGCAACCGAATATAATTATGTATTGGAATCCAATCCGCTCAAGGCTATGTTGAGCATTCTTTGGAAACTATTTGAGGAAATTTTTAGCTGAAAAGGAAGTCTTTTGAAATCATAGTGTCTTTTGTTTGTGGAAAATTCTGTTAGAGATCGAGAACTTTTGTGTAGTAGTTTTGATGAAAAGAACTCGTCATGTCTAGTGTGAAAAAATATTTAGCTCTTCTTAGTTTATCGAAAACATCCTCTAGTCTGTTGTCGTTTACAAGTTTATCATTTAATTGCTTAAAGTCGACTACAAGCCTCTATTTCTTTGGATCATCGGAAGTTTTCTTTGGTGCTACGTGCAGGGTTGGGTTGTAGGGGCTCAGGGAAGTTTCTATTATGTCGTCACTGATTAAATTTTTTTACCTGTGCATTAATTTCTTGGGTATGAGATTGGGCTAATCTGAAATTTCTTACGTATACTGGAGTGCTGCCAGTCACTGATAACTTTTGCGTGTAGAAATTATTAGCTATCAGTTTTTCTTCTTCTAAGTGAAAAACGTCTGGAAATTCACTAAAAATGTTGGTTAGTGTTTCTTTAGCGTGCTGATCTTTTTTGTTAATATTTACTGTTCGTAGGAACTTGTGAAGTTTATTATTAGTTTGCAGTATGTGGTATTGGCTTAAAGGTTTCATTCGTATGTTGGCTTCTTATGGTTGTTGTTTAGTTGTTATGTTTAGTATTTTAATATGAGTAATACCATGGTTTGGGGCGATTGAGTTTGCTAAATATATGCCTTTTTATAATTCCTTATTCAAAATTACAGAATTTGTAGTCAGTTTTAATTGTAATGGATATATAATTCCTGCTCTGGGTGGTATTGTACTGGTCATTGGGTTGTTAGCTTCCATAGGTAGCACAATGCTTTCACTGTTTGGGCTTAATTCTATGGTTAATGTTTCGTAGTCTATTTTGCATCAATATTTTTCTAAAAAGTCTCTTCCTATAATACCTTCTTTTGAGTTGGGGAAGGATTGTTCTACTGCATGGAAGTCACGTCCTATCTGTAAATTTACTACTGTGGTTGCTATAGCGTTTAGTCTTTCCGAAATTTTGCCACTTAATTTGTGAATATCATTCCTTATATGTGCGTTGGTGTTTTTCAATGCACTAAATTTTATTAATGAAATGTCCGTTCCGGTATGGATTTGTAATTTTAAGGATACGTTATTATCCATTTTTAGGATGGTAAAGTATGTATGTTTATTTGATACGTTGAAAATACGAAACTATTTTTCGCGTCGCTGATAGAGATTTCTTCCATCACCTACTATGATACGTTTCCCTGTTTCTGTAAAATGTTGATGCTTTTTTTTCTATCATTACTTCGATGATTGTTTCTATTCGTATTATTGAAATTTCTAGTGTTGTCTATTTTGATAGTGGTTTTGGTTAGAATTTTCATGTTTGTTGCCTATTTTAATTAAGATAAGAAACAAAAGCAAACATTTGTATAACTGTACAAAGCTCACGCCATAGTATTCATGGTATGTATGTGTACATTGGTAGATGTCACACCATGCATAAAGTGAATGATCACGCCACATATATGCATCTGTGTTAGTGTATGCATGTAAATATAATGTACATATATTATATTGATATTTTGTAAAGCAGCGCAGCCACAAAAAGGTATAAACACCCAGCGAAAATTAATATTTATTCCTTTTTACAAGCAGCAGCCGTCGAGGTGAGTCGTTTATGGAATTTCCTTCCTGACAACGAACTTATCCATTACTTGTATTCATGGGAGAACTCCGAGCGGAGCAGACTGGTACTCCTTCACTCGTAGCATTCCCTTGAATCAAGCGGAGGTTTTTAAATACTCACTTGAGAGGTCAGTGTGGAGCAAACTGATAGTCCTCCTTACTGAGACTCTCCTGGGAGCAGGCTTGAACTTCCTCAATAGCCCTCCTCAATAGCTTTCGTCAATAGGTCTCCTCAATAGATTTAGTGACTCACCCATCGCTGCTCCTATAAATAATCCCCGTGTTCTTGTACAGAAACCCGCGTCAATCAGATTCTTTTTTACAAGCAGCAGTTGTCGAGAAACCCGCGTCAGTCAGATTGCTTTTTACAAGCAACAGTCATTGTAAAACCCGCGTCAGTCAGATGCCTTTTTGCAAGCAGCAGTCATTGTGAAATCCGTGTCCCAGTTATATTACCGAATAATCATTAATGAATTACAACCGATACGTGACCAGCCCACTGTGCTGGTTTTTCCTTTCTCGGAGTTTTTCCTGCACTGGGTTTTTTTTCCTTTTGCTAGTTTTATTTCCGTTTGCTGGATTTTTCTTCTATTGGCTTCGTCATCCTTTTTCCTGGGGCCTGCGCTGCTAAATTGCTTATGATGATGTGTTTTTGTTAGGTATTGTTTGGGGCTTTTGAAAGTGGATTTCATTTTGTCACATAATTCTTGAAAAGTGGTTGGTATATGTGTTGACCTTATTGATGTCTTCACATTTTGTGAGAGTTTGACATGGTAGGCGAACTCAAAAAGCTCTGTCTTCCTGTCACTAGTTAAGGGGGGACCAGTATATATCATGAGCATGGGCATGATAAGCTCACTGGGCAGAGCGAGGCCTATCCCAACCTTTTCCGCTTAGCAAAGGGAAACGGCACCCTTGGAAAAATGGGGGCATAGCCCAAACCTAGTATCAACAATAGCAACGAGTAGAAATATGGAAACGGGTTTCCACAACATTACTATAGAGGTCCATGCAACTCACTTCATCGTCATTTCATCAGTTCCCGTCAAGTATCCGGGAATACACGGACAACGAGGATCCAGCAGAGTTGTCCATACCTCGCCTGTCAACACGTCACCTAACAAAGGCCAAGTGTGCAAACGTGCCCAAGACCACCGCAGTCTCGGAAGCAGAGAGCCAGACTGAAATCAAAGTCATTGTCTGTCTGTCTTACGCCCATAGCCTCCAAGTCTCTAAAGGCAGAGTACATGGGGAATTCCACCAAAACGTGTTTCCAATCTTCTAACGGACTTCCACATATACAAGCCCTAGTTTCGGAAAGGCCTCTAGAATGAAAAAATGCATTCAGAGATCCATGGTCTGTAAGTATAAATCCCAGATGTAAGCTAAAGCGAAAATCTGGATGTTTCTCCACAAACAGAACATCACGGATGAACTGAAACGTCACCCTTCCATTTAAACTATTTTCCCAACGTGATTGCCATAAGGCACAGACACGTTCCCTTAGTAGCGCATTGCGGACCGTAAAATTAGAGCTCTCTGCTTCCGCAATATATATCCCGTTATTCGGCTGTAAAGGCAGGCCGCTTCTTATCTTAAAGGCAGTGCAAATGCGCAAAGCCTCCAGGTCCAAAGGTGCAGCACCCATCAAAACCTGTAGTGCGTCCGTAGAAACAGTCCGACACACAGGCATACTTTCCAGCAGCATAACCCGCTGACAACTGAAAATTTTATTTCGGCCGGCAACAGACAACGTCACCATACAGACGCCCCATAAGTCGCGCAAGCAACACACCTTAGGATCCGACGAGTCAGTCCTACCGCATTCGAAATTATCTCTTTCACTCTTTCGAAGTCAGAAAGAAAATTCACCCATAGTAATACCCAGATACTTGACTATTGTCTTCTACCTGGGACTTACCCCATTCACTCTTACCGCTGCAGGTCTGCTGTGTGAGAGGTTACCATTAAGTAACATCGTCACGGTTTTGTCCAGTGATATATTCACACCAGCGCGATTCCTCCAACCAGAGATCACAAGCATAACTGTCTCACTACACCGTTCCAGAACATGTCTGGACGGACCCTTCACAAGAATATGCAGGTCATCTTTTCCACTTTTTATTGATATGGGAAGTACGCATCAATCCGACACCGACAATAGGTTATATGTAGATAACGAGGAGTAACCTTCGAGAAGGCGTTTGCCATCTCACCAGTTGTTCCATCCATACCTGGAGATCTTTTAGATCTAATTTTAAACATCGCATGACTAACATCATGTTCCTGGACGGGTGTCGAAGAAGACATCGTCTTGATAGAATGAGCTTCCCCGTCACGCCCAGGAAAGAAGCCACTCATAAGAACCTGCAGACACTCCCTCCATGTGGTAAGTTCAGTATTTCCTGTACGAATTCCACTGACGTCCAAGGGTTTCCTACCTCTCGCAATAGGGTAAACTTGACCCCAAAGGTCATCACGATTGGTTCTATAAACATGATCTTTTATTCGCTCAGACATTGCCTGTAGTCAATTCTGAGATGGAAAATATCACCGCTATTGGACCGTCTCGTACCTTAAAACTACCTTCTAAGGCTGCGGACGACCCTTCGCTGCACAGACAGACCAGGTGTCCACCGCTTAACCCCTCCTTCAAGAGACCTTACGGCGTCTCTCAAGGGGAAAGTCGTTTACACCTCATATGGACTTAGTGAAATGGTCTACCTGCTCATCTACAGTTTTCCTACTGAAAGTCTCAAGCGGGATACTTTCAATATGAAACCCATAGGTATCCCAATTAACCCCAATAGAACGCCAACGCTTGACGTCCAACTGAACAGGCGTGGTGGGGCTGTAGCGAATCGCCACTTTACTGATCTCGTGATCACGAGTCCCCCACCCACCTTTGATCTCCAAAGAAAAATTTAAGACATCTATAGCAGCTCTGTTGGCAATAGTAACACCAATGTCACTTGCCCCAACTGGACCATTGAATGTGAAGCATGCACTGTGTTCATTAAGTATGTGTACATATCTTGATGTACACCGTTCGGACAGGACTTCTCCTACGTTGGTTGCGGCTACCAGTCGAACAACTTAGCACCTTGTTAAACCAAAGTGGAGAACAGGCATTGGCACCTATACCAAAAATTAATGGGGTGCCACGAGCAAACAGTAGCACCGATTCCATATACGATATATAATCGTCCAGCTCCTGATTAAATTTATAATAGAGGCTAAAAACAAACCACCTCCCATGGAGATCTTCAACGGACACGCAGACGCCGTAATCATTATTGCTTACGGGTATGGCATACACACGTATTTCTTCATCCACATCATCTATCGCTAAAACAACAGAGCGGCACAAGGCATCAGGGAAAACTCGCACACCCGAAGGCAAGCCAATAATTTTATTAGCGGATGCACAAGGCTCGTAGACCAACAATGCTGCCACACTCACGCATCAAATGACGCAACTGATACATCGCATGATAACTGCGATTGCGGTTATACTGCAGTATGAGCAAGGCCATTTTAGTGACGAGCAGTGGTATATTACAGTGGTATATCACACTCGAAACAGCTTCTCTTGCTGCATCTAATGGCTTTCTTTAATTTTCCGCGTAGGCGCTTATACGCATAAAGCCGTCTAGCGAAGTCTGGCTTTCGTGGCCGAGCTTATTTCTGCATTCCACGGGGTACATTTTTTGCAGATTCTGCTTCTTGCCGCGTCGCATGCTTCGTTTGAAGCGGTGTATACTTCGTGAACACGTTGACAAGATTTCGATCATTGATCCTACGCCCGCTTTCCTGAAGGTACGTTTTCGATCGTCGTAGTAGCAATGCAAGCGCTTCCAGAAGGGCGCATACTCTTGCATTGGTGGTTCTACTGGCCCATTCAACCGCCCAGGCGTTGCAGTCGCCTGCGATTATCACCAATGGTTTGTTACAGGCATCCTTCACTAGTTCGTCCTGTAAGTGCAGGAACTCGCGACAGGCTTGGGGGAGCGTAGCAGCTATAGTAGTATACATCCTAAATTCTATCCTCGCGTAGCCGTTGCGCTGGGGGTCTGCGTCTAGTAATGCCATCTAGTAATGTCCATCCGGCAAAACTTATTCTTCTAAATGATACGCTAATCAACACCAGGTCTATCTTCTTCTCTATGACCGTCTGTCAAAGTAGGTCATGAGCTGCTTCGTCGTGGCGAAGATTAAATTGCATTACTCTAATTTACGCACTCTATCGACTAAAGCATGTTTTAATATCGGGCACCTGCTGCTCCCTGCTACATATTTTGCCACCGTATTTTGTGTCCCTTTGCAACAAATGCATAAGAGATCTTTGGAACAATTTTTTCCGATATGTCTTTCTTCACCACATCTTCGCGAACCTTTGATTTGTCGCACGTTCCTTCACATTGATTTGCAATATGCCCGAATTTCAGGCAGCGGCAGCATTTAACCAGGGCTGTGTGTTCCCCTACCCAATTTACTCGTAGTTTTGTGCCTACAAGCAGCGTGTTTGCTTCTTCTTGCTGCAGGCTAATTATCACTGTGTGGAGTCCGCCATAGGCCTTTCTCAGACTCACTACCTCGGCGGTTACCAGCCCACATTGCATTTTAATGCCTTCATTTATAGCCTGCGTATTATTGACTTCGTCAATGTCTTTACATTCGACTGTGCAGTGTTATTTCACACTTCTGACTACCGCCTGGTCGCCTAGCAGAGAGCTAACGGCTGTTTTCAACACTTCCGCTTTTTCGCCCTTTTTATTGAGTTGCAGCAACAGGTCGCCTTTCTGTGTTTTTCTGATTCTCTGAACCGCCTCTCCTAGCTGTTTCAACTTAGGCTCGTTGCAAAACTCGCCTGTCGCAGCTAAAACAAAACGGTCTGGCTTAGCTCTACGAGTTTCCGGTAGACGACGTTTCCTCTTCTTAGCCGCCACTTGCTTCCAATTGGTGTCAATCGAAATGCTCAGGCCGTTGGTTTGGACCTCGCTAGATTGACTTGCCGCACTGGATGTAGAAGTCACGTTGGGGTTTGGTCGCTGGCGTCCCCACTTCTCCCGACTGCTTCCTCTTTCGCTTCGTAGTTTCGGGCACCGCTCTAACTCCGGTAGGCTGCGCCTTGATTTTTGCCGGTGGGGAGGTTTGCGACGCCTTTTCGTCACCTCCTTTCGCTTTATCCCCTGTGTTCTCTAATCCTGACGCGCATTTTTTATAAGCTACCCTTATGTTCTTTATGGTGACCCTTATTGGTTGATGAATGGACCTTCTTTTGCCCTCTTCGAACATATCTAAGAGAGTCGCGATATGCTCACCCAGTTTTTCAAAAGGAGAGCTATTCCGGCCTGCCGGTGATCTCGAAACCGTACTGCTGGATTTGAAAGGGTTCTCTTCACTCATGTCCATGTTATTGCTGTTGTTGTTGGTACCGAGCGTTGTTGATATTGCCGATGATAATATTGGTATTATTGGTGTGTGTGCGGTTTAATATTGGGTGTGTATGTGTAATATTTTTATCTAATATAGTTGTGTAGGCATGTGTGGTTGTCGTCTATGTATTTTTTGTTTATTATTAAGTATACTGTTAACGTTTGTTTGTATTAATGTTTCTATTTCTTGTTGTTATTGTAGGTATTGCTTTTTTATTCATCTTCATTTATTTCGTGTGTATTATTGTCTTCATTGTTGAGTATGTAAGTGTGTTGCTATCGTTATTTTTTGTTTTATTCAGATTTTATTTTATTTGGTAATAATAATAATATAAATAGCAGTAATGATATTAACAATAATAATGATACTAATAATAATAATAGTAGCATTAATACTACTAGTAATAATGGCATTGGAGTTAAATAAGGCGGCAAGGGTAGCAGAGAAGAGTAAAATTATGAATACAATAAATAGATACAATAAATAAGTAAATAAATCAGTAAGTAAGATTAGTAAAATTAAGTGGCCTGGTAAGAAATTGTAGATGTGGTAGAATACTAAGAAGAGGTGGTTAAACTAATGACAATAATGAAAACGAGGAATAATAAGAGTGAACTAATAAAAGTAATAGGCTCAGAAGTGTTAGTAGTAAAGATGATGAAGATACTAATTAAAATATAAATAGCAAACTACTAAGAATAATAAAGATGCCTACAACCATAATTATAATTATAACAGATAGATGTGTTTATTATTAAATTTATTGCAAGTATGTGTTTGTATTGATGATACTATTTCTTGTTAATATTGTAAGTTGTTCTTGGGTGTGTGTAATTTTTTAAAATTTAAATATTATTATTATTATTGTTTTAAATAAGATATTATTTACCTGTTATCTATTTGTTAGCAGTTTGTTTATCTATTTGCTTGTATACTGTTTATAGTTTATTTCTGTATTTATTAGCTATTTACTTTTTCAGTCCCTTGAATACCACTTCGCCTTAGTATATGATGTTCTTTTGTGTGCTAGAAAAGGCGACCCTAGAGGGGGTTATGTCTGCACTATGACAACTAGGCAAACGCTTTGGCATCGTCTCGAGCGAGATGCAACTGTGCAAAGCTTTTGTATTCTGCCTTGATCTTATGTTTTGGCGGGAACACTGAACAAACGCCGCCAAATGGAGGATCACAGAAATTAAAGTAAGAAAATTGAGCACTAACAAAAGTTTTGTTTTTCAATCAGTTGCAATCAGTGCACTACGCCTGGTAGGGGTTTAGCGGAATATTTTCTTATTAATTTCCATTACCTCCTCTTTCCACCCGCTGCCTTTCCAGCCTTCGTAGTTCTTGAAGCAAGTAGCCGACGAAGTTATTCACCGTCCCCAATATTTCGGGACATTCGGCCGTGCCTTTTAGTACACCGTGGGCCGCCTTCCCAGATGACCATATACCGCCAATCCTGGACAATTGAACATTACGTGTCCAGCGTTCTCTTCCACATCTGCACAGTTCGGGCATGCTGATGAACTATCACTTCCAAATCTGTTCAGATACTTTCTGAATCAGCCACCGTCATTCAGAAACTGCCTAAGGTAGTAATTGACTAACCCATGTCGTCTCTTTGTCCATTCTGCAACTTCGTATGTGAGGGCGAACGTCCACCTACCTTTCGTCCGCCAAGATATTGATGAGGATAGCTCTTGCAACCACCAGGGCCGCCTTTTCCGAAATAGTACGGAAACCATATGTTTGTCTTAACGCGCTGAGTCGATATATTCTCGTCATCTTCCTGTATCTTGTTTTAACTGTGAGAGCTTCGGCCCACACTGGACTTGCAGACAATATGAAGGATGTAACCACGGTAGTGTAATTTTTCTTGTAACCGTTCTAGGTCTTCTGATATTCACCATAATTCCTGCCAAAGAGGTGTGAATACCAGCCGCTTTGTCCGCGGCATATTGGACATGCTCTTTGAAGTTTAGCCCATTGTCAATTATCAACTCAAGTATTTTAATGTAGGGGAGAATGGAAAAGTGTGGTTACCGACCCTTCCACACATGCTTTCCAACTTTTTTCGGCTGCTTACTAACACCACATCCATCCTGTGTTCGCCGCCCAGTGCAGTCGCGTCCAACCATGTTTTAATATCGGCCGCTATCCCATTGGCCATATCTTCCGCGAGAACGATGGCGACGTCGTCTGCAAAGTTCACTGTCGAATCGCCGCTAGGCATTGTCAGCTCCAGCCCGCCGTTATACACAATGTTCCAAAACAAAGGAGCCAGGACGAATCCTTTTGGAACACCCGCCGTAACCCTGTACCGAACCGCGTCGTTGCCGCTCTGGTGTGTGTGCGTGTGTTTTGTAACTATAATTTTTCTTTTACCTACATGTTCTCTGTACATTATTTTTGTGTACTCTGGTGTATTTGGCTATTAACCCTCTTGGTCATTCGTCAGTGCAGATTGACCAGCGTGACTTTGAACACCACTTCGTCTTGGCGTATACTGCTGTTTTTTCTGCGCGATTCTAAAGCAGGCAATCGCTTTAGGACATTCTCGACTGAAATGCTGAAATGCAAAGCCGTTTTTGTTTTCTACTGTATTTTTACGTTTTGGTGGTGATACTGAACAAGCCCATCCAAGTGGAAAAACACGCAAATCAAAGAAAAGAAAAGTAACAAAAAGGTTTTTTGCAATCGATTTTTGCTTTTATGTACTTAATCACCCTTGCGCGAGCCGGAACACGCAGTTTCCGAGTTTCGCACACTTTTTTTTATACTTTCCGCATTACAAAGAGTGATTTTATTAAAAAATTGTTATTTATATATTATTTATACATTAATATTATATAAAATATTACATATACTTGAAAACGCAGAGACAAGCAAACACTTCTTGAAGCTACAGATTCACTTATACTCCACATAAAGATTTGGCATGCGTAAGCGACTGTACGTGTTTATAAATGTACACCCTTTTTTGTAATGGTGGTTAGTTCATTCATTCCATTACCTGCGTTGCACAGAGAGCAACAACAAAAGACCCTATTTTATAAGTTTTTATTTAACTTGTTTTCCCGTCAGCTTGACTGTGCTTTTTTTAAAATCGAAATTTCAAGCACTTTCGATTGTCTGATCCTACCGAAAACTTACACACATCTTTAACTACGGCGACAACATTATTTTAAAAACAAGTAAAACGATTATATTCGGCTATGCCAAATCTTTTATACCCACCATCTTTATGTCAAAAAAAGAAAGAAAAACCAATTTAAAAAATTAGGCTTGGCAGATTTTTTCTATTTTTATAGAGTATCTTGAAACACAGCCTGTAATTGATTTGGTCCATTTTCAATAGAAACGTATGTGGAAGAACTTCCAATGATTCTGCCAAATTTGAAACGATCTTTATGTTTACGGCCTGGAAAATGTTTACTCCAGACATTATACAGATAAACAGACAAGGGCAGACGGATACATCCAAGTGGATACCGTATTTTATACTGATCAAAAATATATACATTTTATGTGGTTCCAGAAGCATCTTTCTTAATGTTACAAATATTTACACAAAGAGATTAAATTTCTATATTCTATTGCACTGAGTGATCCTGTTCATTTTTGCACAGAGAGTGCGATATAGCTAGCGCAATATTTTTGGAAATTTTTATAATTCTTATCATGAATAATGAGCAAAAATTTAATTTTTTTTTCTGCTTCCAAGAGCAGAGGTGTTCTCAATCTACGTTGTACTGTGAACGTATCCTTTGAGCTATTTTTCCCATTTTCGATACTGACCCATGTGCAACAACTTCAAATGTTTCTGCCAAATTTGAAGCCGATATATTCATTTTTGCAGCCAGGAGAATGCTTACCACAGACATTACACAGACGAAGAGACAGACAGACGGACATGCTTACGGCGATTGTAAATTTGATGCTGATCAATAATATATATACTTTGTGGGGTCTCCGAAGTTTCCTTCTGGGTGTTGCAAACCAGATGACAAAATGAAATATGCCCCTATCCATCGGCGGTGGGTATAAATGAAATAATATAATTTCTAAAAAAAAATCATTCATTGATTGTGGTAAACGGACAATGTTTTTAGATACAATATTATTACATAACACAAATTTCCACGGTATTCCATAAAAATGGAAAGAAACTGCCACGCTTAACCGATATTATAGAGAATAGATATTTAGTTTTTTCGACATATTTTAGAAGATAAAAATTCCGCACAGCCGAAGTTAGCTTTCTTACTTGTTAATATATTTTTTTAAATTTTATTTATATAAGGAAGCCCATTGCCTTTGGTTCAGTAATAATAATGTATTTATATTGCGCCAATAGTCACTAAGTGTATTATAATGCATATGCTTGACATAAGGAGTTCAAAGGTTTAAATTGTCGCCCCTTCAATCGTAATGCAACATTGCTTAATTTAGAGTTTTTCGAGCAACTTTTCCAACTTTTCAATTTTTAAGAAATTGCTCAATTTCTGTCATTATGTTTACCTGTCAGGAAGTTTAATATAAAAATAATTTTTCACAAAAATGTTATCCATAAAAACTGAATTCCTTCCAAATAACTTCCATTTTTGTTAGCATGAAAATTTCCAATCCATATTTGGGACACTTCCGAATGTCTGATCTTTCCAAATTTTGAACACACTCTGACTTACGATGACAATACAATACCATGTCGATTTTTTTTTTGTATTGATAATGGCAGCCATTACAAAGCCATTACAAAGTGATGGGTTATCTTTTCCTTAACAATCTGTTTGATACGAATAAAAGGACTAGGAGAAGAGAATGCTTAAATAGCATCAAATGAAAATCAAGTAAAAACATAGTTGGCCACGCTGACTATTAAATACCCTAGCCGATTTTTGTCTCTTATTGTGATAAAAATAAAAAATTACACCTTGTTGTCATATAAAAGCTTACTTTTTATAACAACTCGGATATCAGGTGGGATAAATCCACGTGTTCCAAATTCGGTATAGTTATTGTTTTATGTGCAGTTTTCGCCACGAAATTTTTTAGAATACAACGCGATATGGCGATGTGTGTCCAACTCAATTTTTAAGAATACGACGCGATATGGCAAAGGATGGCCAACTCAATCTAAATAACATAAAATAAATAGCTAAATAACAAAGTAAATAGACAGAGATCAGACAAGTAGATTCGGACAGTCAGATCGATTCTAAAGCCATCTATCTTAGGCTCGCATAAACACAACATGCTCTGTACCGCAAGGGGTGTAGGATATAATAGCAGCTTAATTATACCAAAAGTCCCGTATCTTTATTCTTCAAATTAACAAATTTACTTCGCACGGATCAGTTGAAAATCCTTGAGTTTTTGACAACACTTTTGGGACGCAAGGAAAGTTGATAGGATAATAATATTTGACTCAGTTAAAAAGTATTAAAAAATGGCAACACCCCAATCATTCTCGTGAAAATTGCTTAAGTTATGCTGCGTGCCGCTTTCAAACGTCGCGTTTCGAAAAAAAGTTTTGAAGTTTTCATATTCTTTAGTTATGATAAATTTTTTTATTATTTACCCCATAGCCACAAAAAAGTCCTCCCATTTCCTAATATATCTTCTCATTCTCTTTCGTCGACGATTTTTTGCTCGAAACAGCCACTTTTGGTGCATCTATCAAAGACAGAATCACACGCTTTACACTTTACATGAATCGAAATGGCAATTAAAAAAACCAAGAAAATCTATAATTTTTAGCTGAATTAATAACCAACTCCACAAACTTCATCCTAAATTTTCGATTCCTTTGGAGAAGCACTTGTTCTCCCTGGATTCACTATCAGCGTCATATATATTTAGCAGTCGTTTCGATGAAGTTACACTGGTGTATTTTTATCTGCATATGCCTCAAAATGATCAAGAACATTCTTTAAATACATCTGTTAATGGTTTAGCGAGGTTAAAAATCAATAGACAAGAGATTAGATTGTAACTTCCTAGCAGTGTTTCATTCAACACACACACACATTTTTTTAGTGCTTACAAGAAAGGCTGAAATTTTAAGGAGAACATTTTTTGATAGTAATGAATTCCTTACAAACATTCTCTTTCTTTTTAATATATGACCAGCTACTCAGGGATGTCTCTTTTATACGCGGGCATGATTGCGGTCAAGAAAGATTCTAGGGAGAGAATGATGATTGGAGGAAATAGTGTTTATGCACGTTCCATTTAAAAGCGGGAACATCAGGTGGGAAAGATCTCTGCTGGTACAGGTGCGTAGTGTGCTTAATGAAAGATGAGTCTCGTGTCGTACGATATACAGGAAACTTCAGGACGACTAGATGGCAACGTAAGGCAAGCTTTCACCCATGAGCATCTGAACCTTATGCGGTTGAGCATCTCCAAACAAGATGTGGAGGCTCCCGCCAACACGTGTGAGTTATACTCGCACACCAAACACAGGCGGTGTGACTGGTATGGATAACAGCTGCACTGAAGTATTTTTTACACCGCTTTCAAAAAGCTAGACCTTTGACTCCATCTTTCGACATTCCGAATACATGTTTCATCCAGCGAACATCGTTTTGCATTCTCATGCAAACAAACAACAACGGTTGCCAATTTTCTTACATTGGGACCACTAAAGGTATTGATTTGATGTCATTCATTTTGCAGTGTTCATGATGTATTTCGGTGCTGCTGGAGAAAGAGACCAAGTGACACAGGACACTGTCATATGCAAATAAGTAAATAAGGCTCTCCCTCAAACATATGAGACCGTTTATGAACACCAGGAAGAGCAAAGAAGAAAGAACTCCTCCATTTAAGTGGAATTATTTGGAGGTAAACCAGTCGATTACAATATAAATCTAATGAAATTCTCATCAAGACCAACGCGGTCAGTTTGGGGATTAGAGCGTCAAGCCATACTCTGTCAAATTCCGTTGAGATATCTAATGCCGATATCGGGAAGGTTTTCGCTGATATAAGACATTAGGTTCCTAGTGCAGTAATTTTTGCGAAGGCCATATTTTCTATCACAAATGAGATGGTTGCCTTCCAGATATCTTATCAGCTTGTACTTAACCATGGTCTATTGACTATTGCAGAACAAACCGCAATTGAGCGGTAATTATGGGATTATCCTTCTTGGGCACAGGTTTCACATTGGTAATCGTCCAGCAAGTTGGGAAAATGCCAGTAGGATACCACTTGCTCATTGCGTAATGACCTGGCAACTGTAGTAACACATTT
>KK351438.1:35108-63727 GCA_000671755.1 Glossina brevipalpis
GAGAGCGAATATATATGGCCGAAATTTGTTCATGAGTGCGTACAGCACGCAAAGATATATGCGCAGGAAGCGTATATTGCAGTGGTCGATTTTTAATTTTCTCACCATACCTATTGGTCCTTGTCGACTTGGAAGGTCTGCGTTTGTGAGCAGTGTTCGGTGTAGCTGTAAGAAAGTGGGGTGGCGGCAATTGTTATGCTTTTACGGACAGACCAATCATCATATGCGGTAACGCCTCAATCAACTTACAACTATAGCAATAGTGGAAAAAATTTGAGGGTGGGGATAGAAAGCAATTTTTTGCTGTTGTGGACAGAGCAGAAAAACCCTGGACGGTTAGTTGCAATATCTTAATTGATGCATATTCTACTTTTGAGGCTGCTGTTTGCCGTTGTCTCTGCTTCATCTGTAACTACTGTGGTTCTTGTTTTCATGTTGCTGTTATTGGTGAGGCTGTTGATATTGCTAACTATGTTTGTTGTGCTAAATTGTTTCTGTGTTATATTACTATTTCCATTTTTATTAGTCTTTGTGTTGCTAATGCTATTTTATTTGTATTTTATTGATCTCCTATCCCACGATCATAAAATTTCCTTTCCATGCTCAAATAGTCTTACTCTTTTCCTCGAAGATTTTTTAGTTGACTTTGCAACAGAAAGATTTTACACCTTACGTGCTGAGTAATTACAGAGAAAATGTCAAGAAAATTCATAATTTTATAATTGAATTCATAATTAATATCAAAAACTTCATAGAAAACATTTAATTCTTTCGAGTCGTCCTCAAGCTCTTAACCGGTTAACGATTATCTCGATAAACCTGTAGAAAGAATTAGTGCATGACAGAATGTAGAAATCAATAATCTTTACCTTTTCAGTAGGGACTCGTTTACTTTAGCTAGTCTTTTCATCTTTTTATAGCCATCTCCTGACGGCTGAAATGCGAATTTAAAATACTATCTGCAAGTAGTGAAGTAAGATTGGTCTAATAACTCCTATAATTTTTTACAAGATAAATCCAGCAGCCTATCGCATAAAATCATTTTAATGTGATAATACTTTTGTTGGTATTGTCATATCGTTTTAGTTTGTGTACTAAATGTTTTCTTTTAATTTATATATTGATTACTTTGCAAAATTTTGTTCAAAGACACAAAGGTGTGGGTGAAAACTTTGCAAAGTTGAATAACTTAACAACCACCGTTAGCACTTAATTAATTTGTAGCATAGACACAAACCCAAAGCCTTTATACAGAAGAATTGTAAATATTGTCCATAAGAAACATTTCTAAACGAGCTTCGTAATCGAAAAAGCGCATTATTTTGTTTTTTTGGTTTTAGATAAAACTATCATGGATTGTTCTAACCGTCGCAAGGACACCTTTCCGGAAATCATGCCTTAAATACCACATTACTCTCATCTCACTCGTTATCATCGGGCGGCAATTTCTTGTAATTATTAAAATTGTTGCAAAAATTTACTTGTTTTTTTTTTAAAAAGTTTTTTTTTCATAAATATTTTAAACAAATGTCAAAGTGTTTAATATTATATCAATGAACTTGAAAATCTTGCAAATAATTCCAATTGAAAACAGAAGTCAAATTATAAAATTCGCCATGCATTTGGCTTGTGCATAAGAAGTAAAGAAAAGAAAAATTAGTATAAGTGTAGTGAGAGGCTATTGTGTATGCGTTGATTAACGGGAGCTCTCTCTATGTAAGCATCCGTGGTCTAGCAAGTTGTCAACACTGCTTCACATAAACATAAACGGTTTGGTATTTGACACATTGTTTAATAAATAGTGCTTTGGTTAATCAAACATTTGCTAAATATAATATCAGAACACCAATAGCAAAATCAGCCTTATCACGCTTTTGGCTTTTGGAAAGTTATTGATCGAATAATCACAACAATATTAAGAGCAACATAAGCAGTTATATCTATTGTGGTACTGTTTAGCTAAATCGCAGTTAACATGAACTGTCTTCATAAAACGTGTCCGGCAAAAAGCAGGTCTGGATTTGATTGCTTTATAATGTGTTGGCTCTGTGAGCGTTTTGGGCATACGAAATGTGCTAGACTCATTGGCAGAGCAGCGGATGCTGTGGTGGATGCCTCAAAAGGGTTGCGCTGGTCCTGCCCGGATTTAAAAAAAAACGATATTGATTTCTACAAACTTTTTACACAGACAAAACTGGGCTTTCTTGAAGCCAAGAAATTATTAGATGCTGTTACGGCGAAATTTAAAATATGCCATGACATGTTTAACGATTGTGAAATTCTGGAAAACTCCAGCTTAAATTTGCTTTCAAAGAAATGTGTAACACGCGGGTTGGCGTGTGGTCCGTCCCCTACAGGACCGGTTATGATTGATATTCCCAGTGTGAGGTCTGGTCTACCTTTAGTCGAAGAACAAACCGGGATGCTTCCTGTTGATCTTTTATCGGTTAACCTAGTTGATCTATCCTCTCCTAACCCAGCTGCGAGAGGGATGATTTCTGAGAAACAGAGGGAATCTGAGCAACCCAAGGATAACGTGCCAATCTTATTGCCTAGTTCTCCGAGTTTCAGTTACTCTGAGGAGGCTAAGTGCACTGCAATAACTTCTGCAAGGAGTTCTGGTTTACCCAAGGCCTCGGTCGCTTTTGTATCGCTTGGTGTTGAAAATGAAGTTGGCATTATTGATTTTTCGGTGAAGACTACCGCAGTTAGTCGGACTGGATTATCCACCAATGCTTCACATCTAACGGGGGTGGGTATTGGCGATGGCGATCTGGTTATAGTTCCTCCTTGGCAATCTTTATTTTTATCAAGAGCATCCCCTCACACCTCAGTAGAAACCATTGCACTCTACTTGAGGACTAATCATCCATCCTTAGATGTTAGCAAATGAAATGTGCTAAAATTCAACTTTACTCAAACACGAAGTATATCGTCGTTTTAAATCACGGTCCCACCGGAATATTTTAAGGTGCTGATCGATAAATCTTTTTGGCCTGAGGGGACATTGATTAAGGAGTTCACTCGGCGTGAGATAAGAAAAATGTCAAATTCACCCAATCAATCCGGGTCAAAAAACTAACTTTCTTGGGGGCTGAGCTCTCTATACTTTATCAAAATGTAAGAGGGCTCAGTACAAAGCTACTTATTTCGGTTGTGTGTGATACTCAAATACTGGTTTTTATCGAAACCTGGCCAAAACCAGGTCTTGGTGATATCAAACTTCTTGATCCTGATTATCAAGTCTATCGAAAAGACAGATTGTCTAGATCTGGCGGAGGGGTTCTAATAGCAGTACATAACACCTTACTATCTAGCATTTGTTGGGTCCACAGCTGCTGGTGATGATGAATTTACAGCCGTTAAGGTTGGACTTAAGTTTCTTACATTATATGTTACCTGCTCGTACATACCTGCTGCGTCCGATCTTTCAATATATTTGGAACACCTTCATCATGTCGAAAGTATTGTCTCGCGACTTGACTGTAATGACAAGCTACTAGTGCTGGGTGATTTTAACTTGCCCCATACCTCCCGTGTGGATATTGATGTTAGCAACTATTCACCTAGTGAGATAGAAGTGAAAACCGACGATAATTATATCGTTATGGACGGTAAACACACTAAACGCACTACGGGCGGACATTATATGGTAGAAAGACATTTTACCAGAAAATATCTATTAGCAATAAAATGACGTTTGGGTTGCATGCGAACGCTTGGTGTAGTTTCTGAACGTTTGGACCAGATCTGAAGAGAACTCATTGCGTTGATTGAAACTTTACGTTGCTATTCACGCCTCACCTGATTAGCATAGAAACGGGATTTCTGTGACATATTTCTACCATTGAATGGGATTTTGCAATTATGATACGCTTCGGTCAAACTCTTTCTTACAGCTTTCGCTTGTTTCTCAGTTTCGCAAACAACAATGTTAACGGAGCGTTTAACGCGAAAGGTTTCAAAATGCAACATAAACTGTTCGTAAAAGTCACCATACGCTTGGGGTTTAACCTCAAATCTAAACTAGCGCTTTTCATTAAGCCGAAGTTCAAACCCATTGGCCAATTCATCATCAATTAAGCGTAACAGAACACATTTATGCCTACCTGCGAGAATTTCAATACGCAATACCCGGAAAATTACGATCACAATTGTTGGTACAACAAAATTCCAATTCATCCTTTTGGAAGGTCGAACTGAAAACTTTAGTGACATCAGGACTAACATCAACGGCCCTATTTTCAGACCGGGAATCACCGATCAAACGCACTTTTGATGCCACTTGGTCCTTTCTACTGTCTAGCAACGACAACTTAATGCAACGCCACACGTATTAACCCTACAAATAGGTTAATTGAAAATTTCTTTTGTTACATTGGCTATGTGTTTGCAAAGCACACTCTTTCACATTCTATCAAATCGGCTTTCACCACATCGCCCTCATTTAATTTACAGCCGCTTTCGACGATATCGAATGTAAAGTATGCATTTTTATTGAGAACACCCCAATCCGAGCAGATGCGATAAACCATACAATTTTTCTGAATTAGTATTCTAGCTACACACTGATTTGATCCAAAATTTCGCCCTGTTTGTCGACAAAACCGTTGTCATATTGAACATTACAGCAAACACTAACTTTGTCCCCTTCCTTGGGAGCAAAATTAATTTTTACAAGATTTAGGCGGACATTCATTGTCTTGTAATCGGTATCAGTAAGAATCGAATCGGATTTGCAATCAGTTATTAAGCCCAAAATATTACGCTGATATGTATTAAAATTTACAGCGTTCTCATTGTATATCTCTTCTTCATTCTGTGATAGAAATTAATATATAATATAATAAATACCTGATTTCAATATTTATTGTTAAAAATTTCAACTGTACCTTCTTGTCACTTAGCGTTCCTTCATCCCAGGAGTCTTCAACAATGCGTAGAAGCTTAACAACTTTATAGCTTGTAACCTAAATATTCAACTCTGCAGTTTACGCTCGTTTGTGGAATTAAGTGAGCACCTTTTGTTGCCTAGAACAATTGCAAAATGCAAAATGCATGAGAGGAATTAAATGCACTCTTTTTAAATTAAAAACTTCGAAATTCATCATAAAAATTTTAATAAATTTAAAATATTTTTACATTTAATTCTTTGTTGTTTCATTTATTGTATTTTACAAACAAAAAAAATTAATAAATGATAAATTTATGAAATTAAGTGAGCACCTTTTGTTGCCTAGAACAATTGCAAAATGCAAAATGTATGAGCAGAATTAAAGATGCTCTTTTTAAATTAAAAATTTCGAAATTCATCATTAAAATTTTAATAAATTTAAAATATTTTTACATTTAATTCTTTATTGTTTCGTCTATTGTATTTTACAAACAAAAAAAATTAATAAATAATAAATTTACGAAATTAAGTGAGCCCCTTTTGTTGCCTAGAACAATTGCAAAATGCAAAATGTATGAGCAGAATTAAGGATGCTCTTTTTAAATTAAAAACTTCAAAATTCATCATGAAAATTTTAATAAATTTAAAATATTTTTACATTTAATTCTTTTTTGTTTCATCTATTGTATTTAACAAACAAAAAAAAAATTAATAAATAATAAATTTACGAAATTAAGTGTGCACCTTTTTTTGCCTAGAACTATTGCAAAATGTATGAGCAGAATTAAAGGTGCTCTTTTTAAATTAAAAACCTCAAAATTCATCATGAAAATTTTAATAAATTCAAAATAAAAAAAATTTTGAAATATTAAATACCACGTAATTACGAGCGAGTCCTCCCGTGGTCTTCATTAATTTGTAGAGCTCCAACAGGTCTTCCTCTGGTGCAGAAAAATCCAAAGATTGGTGCAAGTGGATTTTAATTTACTTGATCTCACTCTCGATTTGTGTTGGCGTTAGTAATAACGGGTTGATTTTTCAATGGTCGATGTCAATCAGCGCATCCAGAATACATGTTTGTATTCTTTGCAATTATTTCGCTGTGAATGAAAACTGCATAGTGCTTAAATTGAAGAGTTGTGTCAATTTAATTTGATATAGCTCGTCCTGAAATGCCTGTTCGCCATTGTTGATTTTTAATGGTGAGGGGTTTGAAACACGTACTCAGGAGCAATTGCTCCAAAATGCTAACTATATAGATGTAGAAATGCTATATCAATTATATAGTCTACAAATAAATGAGGAAGAAGACTTCCAAGAAAATGTAAGTCCGCAGGAACAATATTGCCCATCTCCACAAAAAAGGTCTCGTCTAGGGGACAAAGAAATAAATGGCCCTTCATATATCGAGCGATCGTACATGGAAGAAGGTCCATCTGATTCGACAAATGCCCGAAGGAACCTTAACGAGAATATACGTTTAAAAGAAAATGAGGGACTTAAGGCAAAAGTAGCAAGGCTGGAAGTAGAAAATGACATTCTCAAAAGACGATTGGAAGCGCAGGAGCACTCCAATGAACGGTAGCGAACATACCGAAGTGTTTGCAAAATTAATTTGCAGCACTAAACCGGAATTCACGGAGGCTGAGGAAAGTATATCCAACCTCCTTTATATGCATTCGCATGAATACTATAAATTCATGCAAGAGCACTTAAAGTTCCAATTACCGGAAATATCGCCATTAAAGAAGTTGCAAATAATGCAACCAAATACGCATGAGCCTAATGACTAATACATTACTCGATGGGCAAAAATTGCAGAAAATATGACTGAAGAAGAAAAAACGGTTGTGCTCCATTTTGATGGAGATACTGTAAGTAATGATGTTAATTAGAATAGCATTGAAGATAGATTACAGAGTTACTCTGCAAATAAAAAAATGTTACTCTTTCTTGTTTTATACAATGTTGTCACATTTTACAAACGTAGCCACAAACGAATATGAAAAATATTTTAATAACAACATACATTTAGCAGAAAAAATTGGATTAAATGTATGTGCAATTGTTTGCGACCGTGCCACTAAATACAAAAACTTCAGAGAAAAAAGAAATTTCGAAAACTCAAGGAAGGAATCGATTCCCGTAATATATGATTATAAACGACGCATTGTGGAAACTACGACTGATGGTTTTAACAAACGTTGGGGAAATCTTATCAAAATAAAAACACACGATAATAAATGGCTTGTAAATAACGCCATGACAAGTGCAACAACGATTTCGGTCTATAGCGCCTATCAATTGTTCAGCAGCATAATGATTGGCATTGTAAAATCTGCAATAACTTGCGAAACTACCCAATGGCGACAAACATTTCTTGGAATCTCTAATTAAAGGAAATGAGTTAGTGTCATTATTCTACAAAGATGATGGCTTTATCGAAATAAATGAAACTTTACAAAAGAAAGCGAACAACTTGGCAAAGCGATTTAAAAAAGAAAATGATCCAGAAATTTCATTCATCTTAACGAATTATACAAAAGTTGCCGAAGAATTGTTGGAAAAATTCCACATTGTTCGCCCAAGCGCTTTCAACCAAGAAGTCATCGAAGAAATTTTCGAAAATATCTCCAGATATGGGAATATAAAGACCCATTATAATTATAAGCTCACAGCTTATAAACAATTTACACTAACGTGTAAATTGGCATCATTTCAATTAGAAATTGCAAAATTGCAAATTAAAGACCAAAATTATGGTTTGAGAAATTTAGATTATAACATCCAAAGCGAAAAAGTATCTGTCTATAATTGGGAGACGGATTTAACTGCCGAGCTAGCGATAGAACCAAGAGATGAAGTTATCCGAATGGTAGAATTGCCACAATCAGGAATGCTCCCATTCCGATTGTTTGTTGGCTACGTGTCTATGACGTGTGTCTAATGCACAAATTAGATTGCAATACATGTCTAAATAACATGACACAAGAGCCAAATGGTGCAAATGATCCACTCATGGACATTAGCCGTAGGTACAGAAATACTTTCAACTATCCAACCGAAGAGATAGTTACAATATTTCATCACGTATATGAAATCTGCAATGGTTGTATTGAAAAATATTATAACACCAGCAATATTAAAAAACTAATATTTAATGAAAAAAATAATTTCTTTAATGAAGGTGGCACTTGTTCAAGCCTTAGAAAGAGATTGCTAGATTTTACTATATTCCTTATATTAACGAATAAAGACTTATTGATGATAAACACCCCAAATTGGGTCCCAAATATTTCATTTATAAAGAAATAAATGTAATTATATTATAAAGAGTTTTTCGTCTATGGGAATTGCAAAATCATATGGTGATAGGCCTCCCGGGGAAGCAGTCATATAAAATAAATGCTAACGCGCCTAGTGCAATACCTCAGAGGTGGTATGGAAAACTGCACATTCGTGTCTTAATACATGACATATGCATAACTTATTATATTAATAATTTTTCGCTGTTTAAAAAAAAATTTCTATCGCATGTATTCTCTAAAAGAATTTTTTTTAAAAATACTTTTTTATTAAATTTCGTTATATTCAATTTCTATTTTTTTCCTTTCAATTTTTTAACTTTTAATTTAATAAAAATGTTTACCTTTTAGATTCAACTAAACTACACTCATACATTAATTTTTTTTTTTTAATTTTTCACCAGAAACCTTTTTTTTTAAATGAAAATTCCGCCTGTTGCTTGGAACTGGACGGCAAATCAAAATCATAGATAATGACGCCATTGTTGAGGGCAAATCCGAAGAATCGGATAGTAATAACGGTTACTTGTCCCGCCGTTTTGTTCGTCGTTTTTCTTTACCTCATGACTATGTTGCTGATAATGTGATTTCCACATTATCTTCGGATGGTATCTTAACAGTAAACGTGCCTAAGTCGCCTGAAATTGAAGAAAAGGGTCGTGAAATTCCAATTCAGTGTACCCGGTCACCGTCAGTAAAAGCTAATCCATCAGAACAAGCAAAAGAGGATTCAAATGAAAACTAAACAGGGAAACAGAAAAAGACTGAAAAGAAAGAAATTATTTATAGTTATATGTTGTTGTTATAATTAGATAACTACTGGAGAGATTTGTTAATTTGTTTAAAGCAATCGAAATATTGTACCTATATGTATATATGTATGTATATATGTACAGGCATGTGTGTAATAAATATCAGATCTCTGACAACAAAAAAATAAAAACATAATTTTTTGTTTGATTGCTTTCAGGCAGTGGACAGGGTTGAGAAGTTTTTGTACTCAATAATCTCAAAACATATTCCGAATGATACGTTTTTTCTTTTTTTCGGTTCCAGATCTGTTTGAGTCTTTTATATGTTTAAATAATTATTTTCATTTATCTTTCAATCTTCTAAACATGTGTTTCAACTTAAAAAGTTGACAGTAAAAAATAGTTTTCTTCATTATTAACCCCCAATTCACTTTAAAGTGTTTACATATATACATGAGATGCGTCATTATCTTCGAACAAACAAAAATATTTAAATACTTAATTAATATATAAAACATAACATATACACACGTACATACACATACATACACATATATATATATATATATAATGTAAATATATATAATATAAATATGTATGTGTATGTACGTGTGTATATGTTATGTATATAACATATATATATATATATATATATATATATATGTGTGTGTGTGAATGTATGTGTATGTATGTGTGGATGTGTATATATATATATACATCTATATATCTTTTTACACAATATAAAATTACCCATATATTTGAATCAGGTCGCAACGTCGGCTGAACTGTTAAGAAGCGCCTGGAGTTTTTTCATACAAATGAAAAAACACCAAAAAAATCGATAGCCTAAGCTGCTAGTACTCTCATCTCTAGTCTAAGAGAATTAATTTCATTAGTCTAGAATATAACAATAATGATAATAAAAATATTTGAATCGGAGACTGTACAACTTATATGAAGTTTTGAACACAATGAAGAGTGAAATGGATCTATATATATGTTTGTCTGTGCGTAAAATTGTTAAAGTCAAAGTTCGCAGTCTCATCACTTCATTCAAAAATTAAAAATTTAATCCAATAGTTTTTCAATATCATTCTCGGCCATCTACAAAGAATAATCCAATTTGACCAAAAGTTGACCTGTAGTTTTTACAATTATATACCTTGCCTTGATTGAATTGAAGCAAAAAATGACTTGAGAAATCGTATTTTAGCGTTATATCGAGTAAAGACATCTGGAAACGTTCCGGCTTGCAGTCAAGTAGGAGATGATTTAACATGCGGTCTAAGCCTCACATATAAACTCTTTGTCTTAATTTAATATAAGTTTTAGATCGACCACGTAAAAATAAGTAAAAATCGATTAAAGGTACATTTTTGATATTTAATAATAATTCATATAATTTCGAACTTTTTTCAACAAAATTCACGAAAGAAGAGCAGCCGTAGATTCGATTTGAAAGGAAAAAATTGCCACGAGAAAGACTTACCGACATTTAAATAATAAAGCGATGAGTGTATTCAAAGTAGCAGCCAAAACGAGATAGACTAGTATATGTACATTGGATTGCTACAAGAACCTTCTTTTCATAATGGGTATAAATAGGTTTTTGCAAATCATTTCGAGTTGAACGGTCGCTTCCAAGCTAATTTGAGGATAATTGATAATTAGATGAATATTTAATTAAACAAAAATGGTCACAATCTTATTCAAGATGAATATAACTTTTCACCCTATCTTACATTCAGCGCATTTAGAAACTCATTCAGAAATGATCACTAGAAATCTTATAAATTCGATATAAGGTCTTGAAATTATTCTCAAAGCCTAAATCAATGTAAATTGATTTTGCTCATGAAGCTTAACAATTATATTAACATTCAGTGAGCGAACAAGGGTTGTGCTTAGTTTTTGTACAGATTTGACTTCGAGAATTATGCACCAGCTTAATATTTATTTACTACATATATATATGTATATATAGTCGATAAATGATATAATATATGAATAACAATATATGTGACACTCTAAGCGAAAATCTTTTCGGCATACATTTATTTCTTATGAAAAGGTAATCATTAAATTTAGTTTAAATATATTTTATTTGTTTATATCTTTAATTTAAATATACACAACAAGTACGGAAATTATTGTTAGCTCAAAACGAATTTTGGATATCTAACATAATCCCTCACCTCACTATTTTAGTTAATTTTCTTACATGCGTTAAGATTCCAACATTAATTTAACCATGCCTTTCTTTCTGTCCATCTATAGAAATAGCAATAGGCCTCAAGCGTTGTCTAGAAAAATAAAATTCATTCTTAAAAAAAACCAAATCTATATAAATTAAGCGTAATTTTTAGGCACAATGATTAATTTTAATTAATTAATTTCAAGTAACAGTTTTTTCCAGCCAGCAACATCATTGCTAAAGCCAATGGACGAGTTAGTCATACGTAGACTACGAAATCAATTAATTCGTTCTTCTCTACTGGATTGGGCCTATCCTATGTGTTGGGATAATTACTATTCAGGTGAGAGTGCACACATCAATGAGAATGGATTCCGTGTGGGTGGATTGGGAATGATGATTGTGGCTACTGTACACCTGAGTTCTTGGATTCTCTTTGCGAATTGGGGATCTTTCAGTTTAATCTGGTTAAAAGTGTCAATGGTAATCTTTTGGACTTGGTTTTTTCTAACAACAAGCTTCTGGGCGTTTCCCATGCTCAGCCTTTTGTTTACCCTACCCCATTAAGTCATTTGATATTTTGATTTATTGTATTGAACTCACAGTTGACTATCATATTCAGTGAAAGTTTAAGAGCAGGGCACTTCCCTGCTGCATGGAAATCAAGTTTTATTATTCCTCTTCATAAGAGCGGGCAAAGGGATGATATTTGCAATTATAGATGCATTGCCAAACTAAGTGTTCTTCCTAAAATATTTGAGCGGCTGGTAACAAATAGATTAGCCCGTTCGCTAAGCTTAGCTTTGTCCCCCTCCCAACACGGATTTATGAAGGGAAGGCCAACCTTTACTAATCTTTTAGAGCTGACGGATAGTATTTCCCAAGCTTTTACTGAGTATAAGCAAACAGATGTTATTTACACTGACTTCTGGAAGCCATTTGATAGAGTGAACCATAATCTCCTGGTTCTCAAATTGAGACGCTTTGGTTTTTCTTCTTCCCTGGTCTCTTGGCATCAAGAATACCTTACAGGGAGGATTCAAACAGTATTGTTTAACGCATGGCAGTCGCGTAATATTTTGGTTCCGTCTGGGGTTCCCAAAGATAGTCATCTTCAAACTATCCTCTTCTTACTTTTCTTTCCAGTTGCGTAAGGTACTCGAAATGTTTGATGTTTGCGGATGACGTAAAGGTTTTTCTTTCATTCAACTCTGCTGATGGTATCACTAATCTACATTTTGACATAAATGCCTTAACCTAAAAAAGTGTTGCATACTGTCATTTTGCTGGTCTAATAAGTTGGCCGCTACTTAGTAAATTCGCAACCACAAGCTAGATAATGTTTATAGCATCTGTGATTTGGGAGTTATTTTTGACACCAAATTAAGATTTCATCTACATATCGATGCAGCTGTGAATAAAGCGAAATCGATCCTTAATTATATAAAAAGATGGTCAAAGGAGTTTTCTGACCCTTATAAAGCCAAACGATGATATATGGCCCTTGTTAGACCAATTCTCGAATATGCTTCGGTGGATTGGTCACCTAGCTACAAAATCCATATTGATCAAATAGAATTGGTACAAAGAAACTTCTTACTCTTCGCCCTTCGGAGGTTGGTTTGGAATCCCCAACTGATATTACCTCCCTATGTAAATAGGCTTCAGCTTATTGATCTCCCACACTCGAAAAAAAACGAAAAATTTTGAGGGTAGAGTTTATATCAAAACTGATTAAAGAGTCTATATCTGCTCCTCTCCTTCTACAGGCCACCTCGTTTAACGTTTCAGGTAGATTCACGAGGCATTATGATGTACTATACTTACCTCAGCGACGTACCAATTATCAGCTTTTTAATCCTTTCCGGATTCTTTGCAAAATTTTTAATAAAAATGCCCATTTGATCGACCCGTCGCTAGACTCGACTAATAGTGTAAAGAAGGCGATCCTTCGGACAACGTTTTAATCCTATTAGTACCTTATTAGTATTCACTCCTTTATACGTGATTACTATCTATTTAGTATTACATTTATTATTAATGTTATGTAGTCGCGCTGCTAACAAGTTATTCCTTAAGATTTTGTTTCTTACTTTTTTCTTTTTTTTTTAGTTTTTTCTCAAGCTATACATTAAATTTGTTCACTGTAGCAAACTATTTTAAAATAATAAATAAATAAATAAACAGCATACTGCTCTTTTATATGCTTAAAAGTTTGAACAAAGTAATTCCTTTATTATACTGAAAAAACACTTAGAGAACCCTTCGAAGCCTTTAACGAAATCTACTCTTCTAAAATCCGAATTTTAAGAATTAATTTTATCATTATTTTATCGAATAGCATAGGATTTCATTAGAATATCAATATCATGCGCGAATAGCAAAATCAAAATTTGGTGATTTATTAATAATTCTTCATATGTTATCGTAATAATAAACATCAGAATAATAAAATGCATGCTAAAATCTTATGGTTTGCACCAATAAATGCAGTACAGGTAAAAAAAGTGCAAGATAGCAAAAAGAAGCACTTTAAAAGCATTCATTGGTTTTGCGCAGAACAAATTCAGAGGAAAAATGCTATACCGGAAAAACATATACTCATAATACCCTAAAACAAAATTAGATTAATTTAACTTAAATTTACGTTAATTTATGTTAGCACACTCTTTTATGTAAATATAAAAAAGTGGTTCATTAATTCGAAGACCTAAAATGGTCATTTTCATTCCATTTTTTCAAGTTAGCAGGTTCTTTGTCCATATTTTATAAAATCAAAATTCTTATACAAATATATATTTTGAATTTAGATTTGATATGTATTTTATGTTATGCCGTTTCCTTATGTCGGATGGTCATGAGTAAATAGAACTCAATCGTTATAAAGGTGTGAATAGGAAATAATGCACAAGCCTCAGCCTTCCTTTATGTTAAGCTTATCTGTTTTCGTGACTTTTTCGAATTAATGCGCTTTTTCGATTACAAAGCTTGTTTAGAAATATTTCTTATGAACAATATTTACAATTCTTCTGTATAAAGGCTTTGGGTTTGTGTCTATGCTACAAATTAATTAAGTGCTAATGGTGGTTGTTAAGTTATTCAACTTTGCAAAGTTTTCACCCACACCTTTGTGTCTTTGAACAAAATTTTGCATAGTAATCAATACATAAATTAAAAGAAAACATTTAGTACACAAACTAAAACGATATGACAATACCAACAAAAGTATTATCACATTAAAATGATTTTATGCGATAGGCTGCTGGATTTATCTTGTAAAAAATTATAGGAGTTATTAGACCAATCTTACTTCACTACTTGCAGATAGTATTTTAAATTCGCATTTCAGCCGTCAGGAGATGGCTATAAAAAGATGAAAAGACTAGCTAAAGTAAACGAGTCCCTACTGAAAAGGTAAAGATTATTGATTTCTACATTCTGTCATGCACTAATTCTTTCTACAGGTTTATCGAGATAATCGTTAACCGGTTAAGAGCTTGAGGACGACTCGAAAGAATTAAATGTTTTCTATGAAGTTTTTGATATTAATTATGAATTCAATTATAAAATTATGAATTTTCTTGACATTTTCTCTGTAATTACTCAGCACGTAAGGTGTAAAATCTTTCTGTTGCAAAGTCAACTAAAAAATCTTCGAGGAAAAGAGTAAGACTATTTGAGCATGGAAAGGAAATTTTATGATCGTGGGATAGGAGATCAATAAAATACAAATAAAATAGCATTAGCAACACAAAGACTAATAAAAATGGAAATAGTAATATAACACAGAAACAATTTAGCACAACAAACATAGTTAGCAATATCAACAGCCTCACCAATAACAGCAACATGAAAACAAGAACCACAGTAGTTACAGATGAAGCAGAGACAACGGCAAACAGCAGCCTCAAAAGTAGAGTATGCATCAATTAAGATATTGCAACTAACCGTCCAGGGCTTTTCTGCTCTGTCCACAATAGCAAAAAATTTCTTTCTATCCCCACCCTCAATTTTTTCCACTATTGCTATAGTTGTAAGTTGATTGAGGCGTTACCGCATATGATGATTGGTCTGTCCGTAAAAGCATAACAATTGCCGCCACCCCACTTTCTTACAGCTGCACCGAACACTGCTCACAAACGCAGACCTTCCAAGTCGACAAGGACCAATAGGTATGGTGAGAAAATTAAAAATCGACCACTGCAATATACGCTTCCTGCGCATATATCTTTGCGTGCTGTACGCACTCATGAACAAATTTCGGCCATATATATTCGCTCTCCGTGAAAACTGAAAACACTGACCGATAACATTTTCTCGTACCTGCGTATCAATTATTCATAATTTTGTATCACACAGAAACCTTGGGATATATATACGCGACGATGTGACATTCCACTCCCAGCAATACTATAGCACTTGGGATTTCGAATTCCCTTCTCTACCTGTGAAATTGACTGTCCGTTGCATTTCGGGTTCGTTTATACAAGCCCGAACGCGGGTAGAATGATTTTCTCTAACGGCTTTGTCATCCTATCCAGCATAATATCCTCCATTTTAAATAACTACCCTGACAGCGAAATCGTAGTTGCTGGCGATTTCAACGTCCACAATAAATACTGGCTGTGCCATGCAACGCATACAATTCTGGCGTGACACGACGCAGTATTTATGACAATTTATAAATGAGCAAACGCACATGATGAGTTGCAACCAAACACACTGGATCTTTTTCTTACTTCGCATCCAAAAAATACGAAGTTAAAATCCCTGCCCACTCGTAAACTCGGATCATTATTTCATTTCTGCATCCTTTTCGTATTCTAGTCTTCGGCACGCTTCCTCCGTAGCTCCAAACAGTGAAATTTAAAAATACGATAAGGCAAATTGAGCTGAACTCAATAACTTTTTCAGGCATTCTAATTTTAAGCTATGCTTCCTAAATAATGACGTCAATTAGGCTTCAGAAATGATACAAAACGTTATTAAATAAGTAATGTACACTCACATTCTATTCAGTAAACTTCGATCGTAACAAAACACAAACGGTGTTTTAATCAGACTTTCAGGGATGCAGTCAGATCCAGAGATCTGGTTCCAAAAAAATCTACAAACAGATGCTACGCGGGGCAAAAGGTTTGCAGGAGCAGCGACTACGTACCTAAGTTCTAGTCGCTTCAAAAAGCAGCGAGAGCTTTTTATCGTTCGTGCAAAGAATTGGAAACTAACTATTATCAGCAACGACCACATAGTGTCTCACCTGGTTGACAAACCTAATATGTTATTTCAAACTCCCATTTATCACATAGCCATTACCCAACCTCTCCAAGAGTGACATGATTGATGACTACGTCATTCATTCGAAAGGGGGTTGTTAAAAAGGCCCTTGCCAGTCTCAATACTCAGAAAACTACGGGGTCACAGGGCGTCTCAGCCATAGTCTTAAAAAAATGTGTTACTACAGTTGCCAGGTCATTACGCAATCAGCAAGTGGTATCCTACTGGCATTTTCCCAACTTGCTGGACGATTACCAATGTTCAACCTGTGCCCAAGAAAGATAATCCCATAATTATCGCTCAATTGCGGTTTGTTCTGCAATAGTCAATAGACCATGGTTAACTACAAGCTGATAAGATATCTGGAAGGCAACCATCTCATTTGTGCTAGAAAATATGGCCTTCGCAAAAATTACTGCACTGGGAACCTAATGTCTTATATCAGCGAAAACCTTCCCGATATTGGCATTAGACATCTCAACGGAATTTGACAGAGTATGGCTTGACGCTCTAATCCCCAAACTGACCGCGTTGGTCTTGATGAGAATTTCATTCGATTTATATTGTAATCGACTGGTTTACCTCCAAATAATTCCACTTAAATGGAGGAGTTCTTTCTCCTTTGCTCTTCCTGGTGTTCATAAACGGTCTCATATGTTTGAGGGAGAGCCCTATTTACTTAATTGCATATAACAGCACCCTGTGTCACTTGGTCTCTTTCTCCAGCAACATTGAAATACATCATAAACGCTGCACAATGAATGACATCAAATCAATACCTTTAGTGGTGCCAATGTAAGAAAATTGGCAACCGTTGTTGTTTGTTTCCATGAAAATGCAAAATGATGTACGCTGGATGAAGCACGTATTCGGAATGTCGAAAGATGCAGTCAAGGGTCTAGGTTTTTGAAAGCGGTGTAAAAAATACTTCAGTGCAGCTGTTATCCATACCAGCTACACCGCCTGTGTCTGCTATGACACGAGACACGTCTTTCATTAAGCACACTGCGAACCTGTACCAGCAGATATCTTTCCCACCTGATGTTCCCGCTTTTAAATGGAACGTGCATAAACACTATTCCCTCCAGTCATCATTCTCTACCTAGAATCCGTGAGTAGCTGGTCATATATTAAAAAAAAAGAAGAATATTTTTAAAAACTTCATTACCAGCAAAAATTGTTTCACTTGAAATTTCGGCTTTTCTTTTTCAACTATTGCTCTGCCTTATAAGCGACTCTAACTTGTTAGAATAAAATATTAATAAACGTTATATAATAACAGTCAGAAAGAATTTATAAATATGATTGTACCAATTAAATTTTAAAATATGTAAAAAAAAAATGATGTAGCGTTTATGTATTTGCCGTTTAATTATGTTATTTGTTTTCTATTTATCTAGATAGATCTTATATCAATGCATGGACATTTAACGTTTTAATTTTTCTTTGTACATATTACATTTTTTTATTGAGAATGTTTCACGGTATTTATATGTGGACGATTTAGGTCTAATTAAGATATTATGCGAGCAAGCAACCACCAAAGAAATAGAATATGCTAGGTTTTTCATGGCGTTGGTAAAGTCTGAAAGCTTACCTTTGAGAACATATTCATGCTTATAGCAAAACCACGTAATTAATTTACTTAAGTAAGGACGGGTTTCCCTTTGATATCGCAGCTGTGAAAATTTTGAAAATTGAAATAGAAAGCAGAAATTTGGGCATATGTGTTCCACGTTTTGACGCAAAACACAAATTTAGAAATAGGCGCGTTGAACGTTAAAATACAACTGAAAAAATTCTAAAAAGATCCAACATTTCAACATAATTTTTCAATTACTTATAATCTAAGTGAGACATCATAAACTAAGAAAAAAATAGCTCTAACAACATATATGAAAAAGCACTCAAAAAATTCCAATACTGTATGTTTGAGAGGTAGAAGTTTTTCTTACTCATTAATATTACATGCAACTTTATGAAGCCTGCAGTACGAAAAAGTCAAAATATCCTTAATCAATCGTAGTACTAATAACTTTGAACAATTCCATCCAAGTGTATATAAACAGTTGCTTAGCTAGCATGTATTAGCTGACTAAACAATATGTCTACGATTGACTTTTAATGAGCGACAACTAACATTCAACAGCAATACATAGGCATGTATTCACGTTTTTTATGGTATACAAAAGAAATTAGATACTTAAAAAACGTTTAATTAAACATATGAAAGTATTTCCAAAGGTACGTGATGACTTCTTATTTTAGCCATGCTCTACCGTTCTTGAACACTTTATTCACATACATGCAGTATACTGGGTAAAGCAAGCGATATTTTTGGCTTTCTGGGTATTTGGCGTTATACCAGCGATTTGTATGTAAGCATATATATGTATGTGCATATTTTTGTAGGCATTTCTTTAGCTATTTCCGTTAAAATTTCATTCGAAAACCGTAACCGATTTTATTGTTATATAGAAAGAATACAATATGATTGTCATTCATATACAAACTCTTACAAACAGGCACGATTTCATTTTTTTATTATATTCACATGCATACACTTTTACAAAGATTTGATAAACTTCTTCAAATATAGTGAAATTATAATTTCGTATAATTAAAAATACTCTAAAGATCGAAATATCTTTTTTTTAAAAGGTAACAGAGGGATCTTTTAAAGATGCTCTTTTTTTTATTCTTTTGAGATTATTTCGATATTCCGACATTTTGTGAACAATTAGATGTCTTGTAAAAAAGATCGTATGGCGAATAGTTTCTCAGTACGAATAGGTTACAAAAGTGAGGAGGAATATATATTTGAAATGTAATAAAACCAACAACTTAACGTTTCACCGTTATACACCATTCATCAGGATTGCGATGAACATCACAGTAAACGAATCACGTCGACACTTACTCTGAGCCATCGTATATAGTTTAATTGATCATAAATCGCATTAATATTTAAAATAAAAGTTCTCAAAACTGCGTCAGCCTTTCTGTTTTAAGAAACTGCGAAATAATATACCCGACACCTTTAGGTTGCACAAGTTTCAATCTTTAAAATTGCAATTAAGTCAACAATAAGTAGTTACTAATTTTGAGTCTGAGTCCGAAAAGTCGTATCAATTATCTTGCTCAACATCAAACATCGACAGCTATGCGATGCAAAGCCTTAAGAAATTTAACCCTCACCAGTATCGGCATCCGCAAAACTGTAAACCATAATGAGATAGATTAGAGCTTTCACTGCAAACACATCTGCCTCTCTTCTGAAGTTTTCTATGCGAACACGTATTCCTCTCTTCCGGATTAAGTCGTAGCACTAAATGAACAACGTAAAAAAAGTGATTTTAAAATTTTTTTTGTGGTGGAAAGAAAAATTATAAAAGAATATGCAACTATACCTCATTTTTCTAAAAGATTACAAAGAGGGGAAATTCTGGATCCTCTCTATCTCTTAGCAATTTAAGGGACTCGAGGACATGCATTGTAATTGGCACAAATTTTAATATAGAAAAAAATTAAATATTATCGCTTAATCTACGTACCTGTATCCCATGAAACGTGAGAGAAAATTTGCCTGATTGGTGAGTATTTCAATTAAAATGTTTAATTCAAATGAACGAACAAAAAGTAATCTTTTGGTAATAAATTATGTCTACATTACCATCACGCATCAAATAAAGTTTTTGATGTTAATTATTAATATAAATTCGGCTGTAGAAATATGATCTTTCAGCGCTTTTCTCCCTCATGCCGCTATATATAAAACGTAAAAAGTGTACAGGCTCTAATATGAAGTCTTAGAGGAGACAGTAAGAATGTTTGTGCATGTGCAGGCAGTTCTATGATCCTGTGGTAGATCAATGCTAAAAATTCATAAAAAATTTACTATAATAAAAAAAGATATCCATAACACGGTTTAAAGCTTCAAATTCATTTTTTCCCGAAATAAAATTTCTAAAGCGGCTATAAAATGTTTTTGCTATTTTCTTGTGAATTTTTGATAATTAATTTAAGTTAATTTAAACTTAACTTATTCGCCCTTTTTGGGCGAAAATTGACAGAAATTTAACTTTAACTAAGAAAACTATACGTATATAGACTAAATGATTTCTGTCACGTTTTATGTTCATATTTACAGAAGTTACATTGTGAAGCGCAAAGTCCGTTAAATTAAAAACGCATTATAAGAAATTTGCCAGTGCTGCCATTTTTTATATATTTATACCTACCACCGAAGCTGAGGGTATATTGACTTTTTCATTTTGTTTGTAATGCCCAGAAGGAAAGTCCAGAGACTCCACAAGTATATATACTATTGATCAGCATCAAATTTAGAATCGATTTAAACATGTCCCTCTGTTCGTCTGTAAACATGCTCCTGGCCGCAAAATTGAAAATATCGGCTTCAAGTTTGGCAAAAACATTGGAACATTTTGCGCGCAGTTTGGTCTTGACAATTGATCAAATAGTTCAAAGGACGTTGTTAGAGTACAACATAAACAGAGAATACCTCTGTTTTCGAAAGCAAAACAAATTGGAATTTTTGTTCATTACTCATAAACCACAGCAGATTGACTTATAAAACTTTCCACACATATTGATCGACCACGCCCACCCGATATAATAAAATATTCAAATTTAATTTTTTTATGATTGCGTTTGTAACATCACAAAAGAAGCTTCAGAGTCCTAATGAAGGGTATATGCTTTTGATCAGTATACAATCCAGAATTCACCTGGATGTTTCGGCCCGTCTGTATGCTTATCTGTGTAATGCCTGTGAAAATAATTTTTCCACTTCAGAAAGTGTCATTTTGCACTTTTAAAAACCCACTCCAGAAAGTGTCGAATTGCATTTCGTCATTGACCCAAATCAATGAAGAATGCAATTGTATCAACCGGCCTCATTATCACTATTTCTTATTTGTTTATTTTTAATTTATTGCTGACTAGAACTAATTCGTAGTTGTAAACATTTGCATTACTTCATCTATAACAGAAATAGTATTTAAACAGAGGAAAATTTTGAATAAAGCATCATTCTTTGAAATGATCATATAATGCGATCTGGTACCCACAGTTTATTTTGAATATTTTAGTTAGACGGTAGCCAAATATTACTTTGATATACCACAATAGTCTTAGCACACTGAAACCGAGCGAACACAGGGAGAATACTTTATTTTATGTCAAAAACTTTGCTCAGACACGTGTTTTTCTAAAATACTGTAATATACCATATAAGCATGTAACATAATTAACATACTCGTTTTTAAGTACATCTTTATTTTGTATCAAATTTCATTTTAATAGACTTAGCGTAAGTATTTATTTTAAATTTCTTTTTTCATAAGCATTTATTTCTCTCTTTTTCTTTTCTTCTTTTTCATTAGTGTAAGCGTTTATTTTAATTTTCTTTTTTTTTTTGTTTTTCATTAGTGTAAACGTTTATTTTTCTATATAAGCCAAATTATTAAAAATAAAAATGACTTTTTGCTTGAGACTGAATTGTAAAAAGACTTGTTCTTTCTTTGGTTTGTTCCAAGTGATTTTTCTTTACCTTCACAAACCGGAATTAAACCACTTATTTCATTACTCGAAATTCAAAGACAAATCTTTATTCAACACTTACTCCTATGATACAAATTAAAGCTTCAATATAACCAGTTCTTCCGTTTAAGTCAAAAAATATAAGTTAAATCGGACAGTAGTTGGCCCGTCAGAACATCCAGACATTCGGATGCTTACCGCATAACTTACTCGAAAGTGCGACCATTCATGTCTCTGGTCAGTAACCAAAAGGAAAAGAGGATATACTTACTATTCCCCATTTTGGTTTACTCATCTCTTGGCGTTGCCAACTCCTTCCACTCTGTGCGACAGTTACCCTCCTTAATAATAGTTGCCTTCATACTGTGAGTTACTACGCAATCGTTATTTTATAACATAGCACGAAATATAGGGAGAGAATGTGTGGACCAAAACGAGGGTGCGATTTTGGTCCTTACACTTCCCTCCCCTTTCTGTGCCAAAGAAATAACTTGGCACTACTATACATAGAGTACATTAGCTCAGCTAAGATTAAGATACGTAAAATATACCGACGTTTGTTGGCCTTAACGATTACTCCCGCTTACTACTCTTCAGATAGCCAGCTACCGAGCCTTACTCCCCTGCAGACTCTCATGGCAGGAACTCTACCACTTTCCACACCAACATACCGGACCCATTCTTTCGCCAGGCGTCCGTTATAACCCCTTTAAACTCTAGGATCGGAGCCATTTCCTCGTGCCACCGGTGATCGCTCGACCCACTGGCACCACCTTCAGAACCGGTGGCTTTCCCATCGCACAACTGATGGAGGCGGCTTTCTATCTCCCGGAGGAGTCCCTCGTTGCAGTCAGACATTTCAACTAAAATGAGACAGATTAGAAACGGTAAGATACAACCATTTATAGGGTGAGGTACAATTAAATAAAATAAAAAACATGTCAGTGATTAGCTGACGTTACTTCTCCCTGCGTAGTTCCGGGTTCACTTAGATCCACAGCTACGGGTTTCAAGTCGGCCACGTGTGCTGTGCGACTTCCACCGTCACCCTTCAAAGTAACGATCACCGGGTAAACGTATCCCTTGACCACATACGGTCCCTATCGCGTGCTGCTAGCTTAGCAGCGAACTTATCGGCTGTCTTTGAAAGCGGATGATGCTTGACCAAAACATATTCTCCTACGCGCGGCCTCCATCTGCAGCGACGTAAATTATAAAAGCGGCTCTGTTCCTGACTGCTTCGTTCTAAATTCCTTCGATCCATCTCCACTATCCCTGGGAGTGTACTTATCTTATCTCTCAACGTCTTCCGGGGGTTGACTCGCCCTAGTTCGCCCTCTGCATAAAACGTTTTCGGCAACCAGAATTCTCTCCAAAACTTTAAATAGACTGCACTATAGCCAGTGGCATCTAATGTGGCCATATTTATCGCCAGACTAATTACGGGTATAAATTCGTCCCATCTTGTATGATCAACTTTGCAGAATTGAGCAATAATCATCTTCACCGTACGGTTTGTGCGTTCAGTAGGATTCTCATGTGCCGAGTATGGTGCGGTAAGCCTGTGCTCTATTCCCACTCCTTTTAAATATTGCCGGAAACTTCTACTAGTGTATTGGTTTCCATCATTGGTTACGATACATTTGGGAACTCCAAAATGTCCTACCACTCGCTCCCAAAAGGCTCAAATCAAGCCTTCGGCGGTAGCCTTTCGCATGGGGACCAGCTCAATCCGTTTCGTGAATTCGTCTACAAACACCAACATCTGAACATACAGTTACCCAGGTTTGCTCTGGTAGCTCGGTATCTCCAGCAGGCTTCCGTTGTTCAACCTTGTACTCCAGACAAGTTCTACATTTTCGGACATATGTTGCAATGTCCCGATACATTCCTGGCCATTAATACCACTGACAGATCCTATATGCTATCTTCCTAATTCCCATATGAGCAGCGGTAGCATCATTGTGATTCCCGTTCAGCACACTTGTTCTTAAATAGCTCGTCACGCATAGCTTCCAAGGTGTGCTATCTTCTTCGGATATGTTCCTGGAAAAATGTCTATATAGCCTTCCCTCTAACATCATGTATTCTTGGTTTCCAGTTGCATTTTCAGTAACTTTCTTTACCTTCTTATCTAGCCAGTTGCATTTTTGCTCTTCTGAGTTCACTAACTCCATTCTTTTTGCCTTCTCTACGGGCTGTTGTGACAATATGTCTGCTATAAAATTGCTGGCACCTTTCCGGTATTTCACGGAGTAGTCGTACTGCTGCAACTCCAACACCCATCGTGCTATTCTTCCTGACGGTTTATCGATGGCATCTAACCACTTCAGTGACAAAGGATCTGTTTTCACTACGAATTTATATCCCTCTAAGTATGGTCTCATCTTCCTTATTCCGTACAAGATCGGCAAACATTCCTTTTCGGTCACGAAATAATTCCTCTCCACAGAATTTAATCGTCTACTTGCGTAAGCAACGACCTTTTCGGTCCCTTCAATTTTCTATGTCAGCACGGCACCTAGCCCCACATTGCTTGCATCCGTCTATACGTAAAGCAGTTCAGAGAAATCCGAGCAACTCACCACCGAAGAATTTCTCAATCGATGTTTCAGCAACTCAACTCACCCCTGTTGCTCTTCTGTCCATACTCAATGCTTTCATTTCATTATTAATTTATTCAACGGTTGAGTTATCGCGGAGAATTTTGGGACAAAACGTCTTTACCATGACGCCATACCTAAAACGTCCTAACCTCCATTACATTCTTCGGAGCTTTCACCTTGTTTATCGCGGCCGTCTTTCCCGGCTGCGTGTGTACTACTCGGTCACGAACAATATAGCCTAAATATCGGATCTTATCTTTGATGAATTTGCACTTCGCAGTATTTGTACGCAATTTCGCCTGACGGAGTCTTCGGAACACTTCTTTCAAGTTCGCAAGATGCTCCTCAAGAGTTCTTCCTATAACGATGATATCGTCTAAATAAACAAAGGCGTGCGGTTCCATTTGGGGACCGATGGCGGAATCCAAAGGACACTGAAAGGTTGCCGGTTCTGAATGCAAACCAAACGGAATAACTTTCCATTGAAACGGACCCATTCCGGGCACAGCAAACGCAGTATATTCTTTGCTTTTTTCCTCAAGTAGGACCTGTCTATATCCAACACGTAAATCTAGGCAGCTTATATAACGGGCTTCGCGGAGACGATTCAATATCACCGATAGCGGTGAACAGTAAAGACTCGCCGATGGTTCAATGTGGCCTTATGCCAGCAGTTTGTTAACTTCGGTGTCAATCACGGCTTGCATAGCCGGGTTCTTCGTCGCATATCTCATTTTGAATGGGCGATCATCTTTCAACACTATTTTATATTAGGTTATATTCGTCGGCTCTAGCACATCAACAGATTTCTGTAATTCCTGTTGTTTAAAAGTCTCGGCAAACTCCTTTTCGTTCTTTCCTCGATCTTTATCAACTTCCATCATCCTGGTGGTGGTCCTGTATCCAACTTCTCGATGTCATCCACCTCAACTCGTTCGGTAGGTATATTCCCTTCGGATTCGTCAAGTTTTGACTCACTGCTGGGTAAATCTTTGGTCGTTGTTTCTTTCATCGTATGACAATGTGGAATATCGATTTGCAACTTAGTCGCACATGACGCGGTTTTATTCGCACACGTTATACTTCTCCCAAATGCTTGCAGGAAGTTGTATCCTAATATTATTTCTTCGGTAGCTTTGGGCATTATTACTAACTTCAGAAGCATCGTCAAGTTTTCAAATTGTATAAGGCAGAGAAATGAACTATCTGTGGACACTTTAGTCCTATTTGCCGATTGAATCCTTGCCTTATGTGGCATTCGGCGGTAACGCCCTCGAATCTTTTCCGCGAACTCCTCAGTGATGAAACTAGTTGTCGCTCCCACGTCTACAGTTACTGCAGCTGGTATACCAGCGATGACTACGCTGGCAGTCAAACGACTCGTCTCGAACTGCAATCTTGTCCAGTCGTTATCCTCTCAGGGGTTGACATTCTGTGTTTGGGATCTTATTGGTGACATGTACTGTTGTTGGGGCCTACAGCTCCCCTTACACGGTGGGCGCTCCGACCGTTTCCCGATCTTCGTGGACCGTTGTTATGATTAGGCTGCGAATTATGCGCAGCTTGTTCTCGTCGGCAGCATTCCTCAATCTTTACTCAGCGCCTTTTTGTCCTCTTTGTCCACATTTCCAGCATGATTGGCTTAGTGTCCATCTTTCCGATGCATCTCCTTGTCCCACCATCCGGTGTTGTTCTCGTTGCGCTGTTCGCACTTGGCGGCGAGGCTGCTCACGCACAATTTCTCTTGGCGTATTTCCAACCGAAATACTCTACAAGTCATCTGCCATCTCAAGAAGTTCGTCCAGGTATCGGAAATCCCTCCTTCACATATACCACAACCACTCTGTCATGGCGTTGGTATATATTCTCTCCAACGTTTGAGCTTCTGTGTAGCCTACGTGTCTGATCATACTCTGTAGCGCCAGCACCAAGTCCTTAAACGCCTCTCGGGGTTTCTGTGCCCGCCTGCGAATCTCGTGTTCCAAGTTGTGGAAAGACTGGGACGGAAGAAAGAAGCGGAGAAAGTCACGCTTAAATGACCCTCATTCGGTCCAACGCCCATTTTGGTGGTGTAGCCGTTTGTGTATTACCGATCGCTGAAGGGAGCCGTAGAGCTTTGCTGGCTTCATGACTCTCCTAAATCGCCAATAATCGAGCCAAAACTTCGGTCTTATTTTCACTACCTACAAAGCAGCTCCAACGCTTTCTTAGATCATCAACGTTTCCCGTGCTGTCAAGGTGGAACTCGTTTAGATACTCCACGAGATCATCTTTACGGAGTGCATATGCTCATGTAGTCCGCACCGTATTCGCAATGTTGAATTGTATGAAGGATCGGTAGCCTAAATCGTAATTTATAAATTTGCTCTTCCCTTGTTTTTTTTTTTTAATTACCTTACGGCACTTTCACCAAATTATTTACGGGCTCGCGATCCCTAGCCTTTCAGCTAAAATAAAAGGCACTACAGTTTTCTTTATATAGTTTATTTATCTTTATTATTCTTTATATAAAATTTTTTTTCTCTTTTTTTTTGTATATATATTCCTTTCTCAAAAAAAACTTTCTTCCGAATTACATTAGGCTTGCCGTGGTGGTGGCCGTTAAGAACACGAACGCGTGCTATTCTCAATGTTAATAAATATTTTCAATTCTATTACTATCGACGGTATCCTTTCCTTTTGTGGTTGCTTGATATTATTTTATGATTTTTTTTTTTTTGCTTTAAATATATATTTTTCCCCTTTTTTTTCAAACTGCTGCTCACAAATTGACGTTCTCTCGACGATTGTATTCAGCGTGTGTTGTTTCTTTTCCTACGTCTGCATTCTGTCCAATACGGACATTCACATGCACTCTGCTCTGATTTCCTTTTGATGTGTAAGAGATCTTTTCTTGAATTCTCAAGAGTCCCTTGCGTTTGTAAGTTATTTATTAAATTCAAACAATTTTTAAAAATTTAGGCAAATAAATAACAGTTTTATAGACCTGTGAGATATGGGCACTATCGCCTTGCCGTAAAATCAACTTAACTCCATAAAACATGTGGCATTTGTGAATTTTATGCATCTAAAATGATTGGATTTGCGAAAAAAAAACTCTTTTGAAGAAATATTTTATATGATTACGGGACCGGTCTCTAGAAGTTGGATATGCTATATGTCTCAATCGTCTCGAGTACCTTTCAACATTTTTATTCCGCAAGCACTCTTATTTGAACCATACATCGGTCTGTTACAATATATTAAATGTATTCCTGCTTGAGTTAATGTTATCATCACACTAACTCAATTTATCCAACATAACTGGAAATTACTGCTACTCATCTGTCCCACGTAAACGTTAGAATTATGTTATTGACTATTTAAAATTTTACACAAGTACAAATCTTTGTTTGATATACAATACTCGGTGTTGGCATATGTACCTTTGAGACTTTAGCACAACCAGCCCTTTTAAATTCTTAACACCATTCAATAAACATTCGAATACTATTTTCCAACGTTGAGAGCTATAGGTATATGCACCACCCAAAGTCTTACAATTTCAGAACGTTTTCGTTTCCTTTGCAATTTTAACCGCAGTCATAATGAAATCATGCAGCTGATGATATTATATTAAAAATTTAAGTTGTGTCTATCATGTATCAAAAATATTCTATAAGACAACTAAAAGTGTTACCGTCAGCTAAGGCAGGCCGTTCAATATTCTACACAAGTTCGAGTACAATTTTTTACTTATTTTCATGATAAAATGTGTGATGGTCAGTCAGTAGGAGTATATTTTCTTCGCCATAGTCTAACTCGGCTGACGTCATCACAATAAAAAAGGATACATTTAGAATAAGGAAAAGTATCAAGTCAGGTACCATGTACTACGTTCATTTATTAGTTATCCTCTGTAATATTACTTACCTAAGCAATAAGTATTACAGCCATTTACAACACACAACAAATATAATCAGTTATATCAAGTACACAGAAACGTATATTAGTTTGGGCAAAAAGAAATCCATTATTTTTTCGGTAGAT
>KK351438.1:64857-75030 GCA_000671755.1 Glossina brevipalpis
GGTGCATATTTGACCCAAATCGGACAATCCGAAGCATGTTAAATAAAGTCCTGAAGTTCATATAAAAATAATGGATTTCTTTTTCCCCAAGCTAATATAATACCTACATGTGTACCAACATATATACACAGAAATGAGTATAAATAGTTAATATTCAATATAACCAGTTAACATTTAATACTATATTAAGAACATACAAACATGTAAAATTACGTCATGGAAAATTTCAAGATCTCCGCTTGGTTAGACTGTATCTTTACACTCAATATTATAACACACATATGCACACCGGCAAGTATAACTAGTTACATTAAGCATACGCACACACAAAATTACGCTTAACTAAAATTACATTTACATTCAGTAAAAGTATAACTACTGGAAACGTGGAAACTTTTCGTATTTCTGCATAGCAGCATAAAATCTTTAGCATTAAGATATTCTAATACATTTTCTTATGTATCTATTATATTAAGGCATTCACATTAGCATTATGGTGTGTAGCAAATCGCAGCTATAAAAGCATCAATCGATGAATACCATTCTTTCAATTTGTTATCAATAGCCAACCACACAGGTGAGTACTGGACAATATTTTTCTTCTTCTTTCTTTCCTTCTTCCTATACTTTGTTGCAGTACGGGAAGGGCCGGTAGATGCTAGCGAGTTTCCGCTCGTAACTGTTCTCCGGCCTGTCCAAGGGCTATCCCGTATCCTCTTTTGGGCTGAACAGACGGACACATACTATTTGGCTGGTTGCTGAAGCATCTACGTTTTACACTAGATCGCCCACGGTTAAAATTAGTCGTTCGGTCACCGTAAGCCACCGGAAACGCTAGCACTTATCGGATTTGAAACATCAACAGTATTCCAGCAACATCACAACTCGCCAGTTTCAGTTTTTTCCACCCGTGAAAATATGGTGTTTTTTTTCCTCCTTTTCGAAGACTTTTCTTTGTGAAGCTCTCAGTGATCTAGTAGTAAACGCAATATAACGCTGTATAACTAATGTATAATAGTAATACTAGGATTTGCAAGAAGCAATAAAGAAAAGTAATATATAACATCGAAACAGAAGGTCTAGTTTAATCTTATAAATTATCTTGGAACGGACCGCTGGAGAGCCCTGAGCTTAAACCGCAGCTTTCGAAGGACATAACGTTACGTATGTCCGTCAATTGTACAGTCTACACTCCCATCGCGTGCTTGCCTTTACATACCTTAACGTCACCTTTCCCTACTTCAGCAAAACCATTATGGCATAGTTGTTACATCACAACGTAACGTTAGAAAACAATAAAAAGAAAGATTTTAGGTAGGAATAAAAAGATAATTCATGAATAAAATAATATATATACATATGTATGTATATATATACAGGTAACCCTCCTACAACGCGGTAATTTGCGTTTTTATTTGTTTCCCCAGATTTTATTTTATTTTGCACTGCTTAAATAAATGAATTGATAATAAATGAATTAATCTATGCTGTTGTGATGAAATGCATAAATAGAAAAATATCTCAAATAAAAACTTTTTTTTTCGATTAGGAACGTATCCCCCCATTTTGCACTGGATCTAAGTCTCCTACAACGCGATTTCCTATAACGCGGAATTTTTCAGAAACCTATTGACCGCGTTGTAGGAGGGTTACCTGTATATAGATAGCTTAAATAGAATTCAATATCCACACATTACAATTGTTTGCATCTTCTAGCTATCATTAGCAATCGTCTAAGCGAATTCTTGAGTAGTCCAAAGGCAGCGAAAGACCAGCGTAACCTCAAATATTTGTACAGCGGCCACTTGAACGAACTTCAATATGTAACAACTCATTACCACTGGAATTTACGTATGACAACAATAATGACAACTCTTTCCACACTTTTTTCTTTTTTTCCTTCTGTTTTCAATCTTCATATATATTATTTAATTTTTCGTGCTAATGTATATAAATTTAGAATTTAATTACTATTTTGTTTTGTAATTAATTCCTCCACATTTCTTTTTGAACATAAGTCTACCTGTCGGCATTTTAATTACTTATTGAACGGTTTAAATGACAAATTTTACATCTTTTTTTTCATATTCTTTTTTGAATTTCTTTTCTCTTAAACTTTGCCTTAAATATTTTTTTATTCGTTCTTTTTACGATTGTTTGCAGTGTTAATTCACACAATTTTTAAGGATACTTTAGTCCGCTTTGTTTCACATAAAACAAATAACAAATGAAATATTAGTTATTAATTTTTCTTTATATTTACTTTTTGGGTACATCGTTTTATTCTCGAACTCTCTCATGTTGGTTTTTCTTTCAGTAATATTTTTGTTTATGTTCTCAATTACCATCTGTCTGACGATGTCTTTTGTACAACTGCTCTTACTGACTGCCACGAAAAATTCTTTTTGCTATAATCCTCCATTGTTTTTACATTCGCAGACTTCGGACTGTTTCAACCGGACAAACGAACGTTCTCTTTTTCTCTTTACATTTCCCTCTCTTGGAAACATCAGGTGGAAAATGAGGTGATGTTTGCACAATAAAGATATGTAAATAAAAACAGGATTAACAGTGTTCCGTTATCATTTAGTTGTGTGCACCGAACCCTTCTTTTTAACCTCTTCTTTCATTAAAGAACAAAAAATAGAACTAAATCGAATCGAAAAAATAAACCATCCTACATATATGAACGTTACAAATGCCAAAAGTTATCAGAATCATTATATGGGATCCATTTCAAAAAATAGAATTGGGTGTTTAAATTTCAGTGTATTTTAACCTTATAATAAAATATTATTACGGGTCAATATTCGCAATGAACTATTAAAAATTAGTCCTTCTTGCCATATATAGTCTCCCTCTTCATTAAGGTCTTTGTAAGGCAAGCGGTGCAAAAAATTGACTTAGGTGATTGAATTAAGTGTATATATTATAATTAATTTAATTAATTGTTATGTAAAGTTGCATCTATACATCAATTTTCAACATGCAATTTTAAAAAGTATACCATTTGGTCGGTTTATTTTTCGTTGTCACATCGGACCCAAATTTTCCACATCAATTTGGTATACCGAAAAGCATTATTGGAATTAATATTAGGCCGGGGATAATTCACCGAATGCATTAAATATTGCATGTTTAATATTCTACATGACACTTTTATGTGGTTTGATCAGAACGTAAGGAGAACCTCTGACTTCTTAGAAAATTTTTTAACCAAACTTTAACATGTGTTACAGTCCTTGATGAGAATTGAGAATGTAATTTTTGGAATTATGTATCATTCTCAATATAGCTGTCGCTGCTATCATTTATTTTGCATTAATAAATGCGGGAATAATGGGCAAACTTACGCTTGCTTGGTTTATATAAACAAATTACTTTATAGAAAACAAAAACAAATACAAGAGGCAAAATTAAATAAAGGTAAAATTCTGAAAAATTTATGTGAGATCTAAAATTGGAAGAAAGTAAATGTGAATTTCAATATGTTTTAGAAAAACCTTATAATGATTCTCATGGATGTGCGAGACCTTTACAAGACAGTCTTAATTCAGAGTATGTAATGTGTCCCAATATTTTACAAATAAGTATCACAAAATGAAAGGAGTTAACGAAAGTTCTCTAGGAGCTAATATAAATGGAACTTGGATTGAAGTTTTAAAAAACCTATTGGCGAAACTTTATATTCCTGACTTATACGAAGATTTTATGGGTGAAAGATTTGATTAAAGAAAGAGTTGAATTGTTGCCATTAAGGAAAGAACTCGGTGGAGTGTGTTAGCCCGCCTAATGAAGGACAAGTGTTACATTTATTTTACAAATTTCTCGGACTATTATAAAGTTAGCAGTATGAACAATAAGCAAGCAAATTTCTGATTTATTTAAGTAAACAACAGTTGTGATTTCAGATCAGCTCCGAAGGTAAAAATGCGTGATATGTTGCGTTTCATCAAAGAGCAACCTGAAATGGCTAAAGTAAATTAAGTTCATTTCTTTACTTTAAAATTTATGTAAACTTTATTTCCAAATTTTTACTCCAAAATTGTCATTAATCATAACTGTATTTGTTTGCGTTGGATTAAAATGATTTTTGCGCATAGTTACAGCTCGTTCCATTTCTTTAAAATGAAAAGTTTTCCTAATATTGCCAAATATGATTTTTTTATAAATCTTTGTTATGTAGGAGCTTGATAATAGTTTACTTTCCGAAAGTTCTGAACTATACTACATTGCATTTATTTATACCTACCACCGAAGGTAAAAAGTTAGAATTTAAGCCATAGCAGACAGATCTATAAAAGCTTCCACATTTATTGAGCTAGCTATCCTCTAGTATTAGTACAAAAATGGAAACGATCGACCATGTCCATTCGGCATAATAGAGTATAGGGATTCAACTTTCTTTTGAAAACGTTTATAACATTAAGAAAGATCCTGCAGAAACGGCACCAAGTTTATTATTCTTGATCTAGTCTAGTTTTTCTGTACCTTTTCTTAAAGGTAAAACTGATAAATATATAAGATTATAAATCTGTGGCAAACATATTATCGGTGACAAGAATGAAGACATCGGTTTGAAATTTTGTAAAAACATTGGAAGTTTTTGCATTCAGGTTGGTGTTAAAACGAGCCAAGTACAGCATTAACCAAAAAACTTCAATCAACCAAATCATAAAATTGGGTTTCTCGCTCTCATTACCAGGGTGACGGGTTATTTATGGCTGGGATGATCCCATGGTCCGTTCCAAGAAATATAAGTTTTTAAATAAGAGGAATCTTCATATGTGTTAAATATTGTTTATTTATTAGGTGAATCTCAACTTAAGGAATATGTTCCGAAGAAGGAAACAAAAAAGAAAAAAGTCGACGAATATTATTTTCGTTCGTTGCACGTTCATTGCTCCATTTACGATATCATCGATGTTTGCATAACAATATACATACGAACAAATGCAAAGCAGAAGAAGTAAATAACTCACTAAGCGAGACAGAAAACCAAACGAATAAGATGCTTCAGAAACTACATCAAGTTTATGTATTCATGATCACTATGAAATTCGGAAAAATTCGGCTTCAAGTTTGGCAGAAACATTGCAAGTTCTTGCACACAGGTTGGTATCGATAATAGCTCAAATCGGTCTCAGGTCACGCCTACGGTACTGATACACTACACAATAAAAATTTCCACATAATAATGGAAAAAATCTGCCACACCCACATGTTAAAATTTAATTTTTTTTAACCTTTTGTTAAAGGTAAAAGTGATAAATATAAAAGATTCGGCACAGCCGAACATAATTTTCTCATTTGTTTTGTCATATATTTTAGTGATTAAATGTTGTAATATAGACATTTATTAACGTTATTTGCTGTACTAATAAGAAGGAAGTTTTTCACGACTATAATAAAATACTAGGGTTCAGAGAAAAACATGTTTGTTTTGTGTTAAAGTCTACACAGACTTTACTTAACTTGCCGCCCTAATAGCATGGCAGCACTTTTTTTTAAATTGAAATGTCGGGCACTTCGAAATTTTATTTTTAGCTACGATGACAACATAATGTGCAAAATAAAGGTTTCGGAAAAGCCAAATTGGCAGCCCCTACAAGGGATATTTTTCATATAACAGCTTTTTAAATTAATGGGATATATATTGGGAATGGTCGCAAAAGTAGTCCGATCCAAGCCATTTTGGCGGTGCTCGTCCTTGAGTCAAAGTACGCCAGTGGACCAAATTTCGTCGAAATATCTCAAAAATGCCATCGCGTAGCCTGAACAAAGTAAGTGAGAAGGCATTAGTCAGACAGGCAAGCTTAAATCGAAAAATCGGAAAATGGTCCTGACACGATCGATACATTGAAAGACAGGTCCATTAAAAGTCCTTCTGGGCGTTACATGCATCTGCAAAAACTTAACTTATACCTTACCACAAGCGTCAGTTTACAAACAGGGGGTAGAGCATGAAAAGGAAACAAAATTTATACTAAATAAATTACATCAAAAATTTTCTTTTAAAATAAGCTTTTACTTAAGTGAACTATTTTGTGGAAAACAAAAAAAAAATAATTTATATTTTATTAATAACTGATTTATTATAATTTTAATTCTATAAGAGCAACAAGATTTGAACAAATTTACAAAAATTTAGGTAAAAGTGAAAAAAAGGAAGACATTGTTAAGGTACTCTTGAATGCATACTACTAGCAATCCAGTAGATTCAGGACAATACGAGGAAGCGTGGTGTAGTGTACCTGGACCCAACACAGCCTGGGCATATTGTATAGGTGTTTATCAATTTAAAAATGTACACGCGTCTTCCAACTTATTTTCTTCGGAGGACATGGTACAAGATGCAGGTTTATAAAAAAAATGAAATGCATTATCTCCCTAAGCTTGCTTGACTTCAGAACGCCAAGACAATATTGGTGAGCCAAAGTATTAATTCGGCTACCTTCTAAATAAATAAATAAAGTACGGGTAATTGTACGTACTTAGTTGATCAATACAAGATTGGGGATTTTATTACAGATTTACTCTGCTTAAAACTATTTTCTTATCATTATGGTAATACCAAATTATTTACAATTATTATTTACTATTCTTAGCAATAAAATTTTTAGAAAATAAAGAAATAAATGAGAGCTTAATTGCATTCTTGATTGATTTGGGTCAATCGAGACATGCACTTTCTGAAGTGGAGTGTTGACAAAATTCAAAATGACACTTTCTTGAGTGAGTCATTTTGATTTGTTTTCAGTTGTTTTTTATTTTCACTCACACTTCAGATGTATGTGACTGTGTAGTCACACTACAACCTCACCCTTTAAAAGAGAAAATTGTTTATAAAGTATAAATAATTTTCTTAATTATATTTATATAAAATATGTACATTGTTATACATATAAGGTAGGTGGTAAAAGAATACTTAGTGTAACAGTAATATAATAATAATGTGATAATACAGTAATGTTCATATATAGTTTTGTTTAATTATGGTATTTTTTAGCTAGATTTGTATGAATCGTCTTAAGTTTATTTTTAATATTAATGGTTATATTAGGTTCCGTTATGTTTATTCTTATCGTCTTCATTAAAACTAAATCTCCTATTTTAATATTTAATTCGTTGAGATAATTTTCTTCTGGATTAATTCTTCTTGTTTGCTTTGCTTGATTCAAAAATTTTTTAGCTTTTTCTATAGAATATTTTAATTTATTAATTTATTAAATTAATTTGATTTTTAGCTCATTTGCATAGTTGTCTGGATTATATATTGGCTTTGAATTTAGTATTGCCTCATTTGGCATATATGGTAATTTTCCATATATCAGTTCGAATGGAGTATATTTTGTTTCTACATGTGTGGTAATATTATATGAAAAAGTATAGTATGGAATCCATTCGTTCCAATTATTGTCTGTTGTAAAGGCTAAAAAGTATACATTGAGAACTCTATGATTCCTTTCTACTGTTCCTACTGTTTCATGGTGGTATGGAGTGGAGAACTTTTGTTTGATATTTAATAACAAATATATTTGATTCATGAGTTCATTCTTGAATTCTGTTCCTCTGTCGGATTTTAATGTCTTAAATTGACCATATTTAAGTATTATTTCTTCAACAAGTACTTTGGCTATTGATGTTGCGCTTTTATCTTTAATTGGTAATGCGATCGTGTATTTTGTTAGTTCGCACTGTATGGTTAATATGTAGCGAAAGTTGTTGGATGGTCTAATTGGTCCTACGGTGTCTATGCATAGTGTTTCAAAACTGATGGATGGTATATCCGTTAGCATTAAGGGTTTTTTCATGTGTTTTGTTCGTTTGCTCGTTTGACAGGTATGACATAGTTTTATAAAGTTTTTAATCATCTTAAACATATTTCGTCAAAAATATTGTTGGCTTAATTTTTGAAATGTTTTCCGTGCTCCAAAGTATCCTGAGTAAGGGCTAGTGTGGTATTCTTTAATTAACTTCAATTTTTCTTCATCGTTATGTATTCTTTTTATTTCATTATATAATAAAATATTTATGCAATTTCTTTTAATTTTATTAAATTCTTCTTTTAATATTTCTTTCGGTATATATTTAAAAATTTAATTTTCTAGACTTAATACATAGTCTTTATAGTTTAACTTATTGAGTTTTGATGTCAATTTTCCCAAGAGCGCATCGAAATGGTCTGGATATTCATTGCATCTCACACGTGTGCAGTTTAACTTTAATGTTTTCAATTATAATATCTTTTATACCGCTTTCAAATTCAAATTCTAGCTTTCTAATATTCTTGATGTCATTGATTGACGTTCATTCCCACATGTTTAATTCATTTTGGTTTTGCATTGTCGCCTTCCTTCTCGTTGCTACTAAAATCTTTTTAATCCGTTCTTGGTCTTCCTCTCTGGATGTTGGGATCATTTCTTTGGGTATGTCAGAATTGATGTTTATTCTTTATAATGCATCTGCGTTAGTGTTCCAGGAACCCTTTTTGTATATTATGTCGAAATCATAGTCCGCTAGTTCTCTTCTGATTCTTGTTAGTTTAGATGTAGGATTTTTATGTGAAAAGAAAGGTACGAGTGGTCTCTAGTCAGTTACCACTGTGAATTTTTTTCCGAATAGATGAGGTCTATTTTTCCTTGTGATAGTACGGCGCCTAAGGCATAGTTTGATGCATCTGTTGTTAGGACGAAGAGTTTTTCAAAATTAGGATATTCTAGCATAGGAGAGGAGATGAGTTTGTTTTTGAGCTCTATGAATGCTTTATGGTATTTATCTGTCCAATTGAATATTGTTCTCTTTTTTAATAGATTATTTAATTCTTGTGCTTGTGGTTCGTCAGGTGAAGTATTGTTTGCTTCTTCCTTTGCTTCTTCCTGATAATTCATTAGCTTCATCGTCGTCGCTATAATCATCCTTGTCACCATCTTATCGTATAACGTTACCTATTGTTGTTGTGATGTCATACATAGTTGTGGTTTTTAATTTAAATCAGAAATTTTCCAATTCTTTCAAAAGGGCAGGATCTCCATGTAATAAAAGTTGGTAGTTTGATAGTGAATTGTTGTGGTCACGATAGGGTAAAATCGTTAGAAGGTTTACAAATAGAAGATAGTGACCTTACAAAGCTAACTGGAAAAAGCCTTTGTAATAATGAAGCACACATGGAAATGAACGGAAAAATCTAACTTCTTACCTGTAGAAATCTTGAACGCCCGAAGGTTTTAATGTATACACATAAAATTGATTAGAACAAAATTTATTTTCTACTTTTTAGCTCACTTATATAAAAACTTATTTAAAACAATATAATTTACTCTATCTTAAGCTTAACCATTTTAATTAACGAAGGATGTACTTGCGCTACTTATAAATTTCAATTTACTGAGATCGGAAAAAGTGGAATCACTTTAAATTTATAACCTATGGCATATGGAAATTATTACAGATCAAGTTTAATATGCAAGTCGTTCGAGTTAACAAAAGCAACATTTTTTTGAAAAAAGTGAAATACATTTCGTTAATTAAAAGAAAAAAATATGATAATAATAAAACTTCCATCCATAAGACATTGTAGACGATATAATTTATTTTGTTACTTCTAACATTTCCACTATTTATGGCCAAAGGACGACTGGGTAAATTGGGTAAAAAAAGACAAATTTGTTTCATTACATTACAAAAGTGCATGTGTATATATCAAAATGTCGCTTTCGACTGTCACAGCGCCAAGTAGAAACAATCGGATCATAATACGCAGCCATGCGTAAATTCTTTGACAAAACACCGATTTTATTAGAAAATTAACGTGAATACGGTTCTAAATGAAATTATATAATCATGAAGCAAATATGTTTATAATGTTGTCAACTTGTCAAAACTTGTTTCTTGTTACGCGTTGCCATTATCATACCGCTACACTATAAATTTGCGAGAACGTGGAGTTTATATTAGAACAACATATTAATGCAGATTATTTACAAAGTTCAAGGAACCTTTTCACAGAAATTAAACATTTAGCGTCTCTCATCATTTCACTCTATACAGCTCACAAAAACTTGATCGACTTTTTTCTTTGATGTTTTTGTTACATGTTGGATTTGTCTTACTCATAGGATTTCTCTTTAATTCGTTATCAGAGAATTCTTATTAATCCTAAATTGCATAAGC
>KK351439.1:0-42230 GCA_000671755.1 Glossina brevipalpis
TTATTATTATTATTATTATTATCATAACTATTATTGTGATGTTACTTGTGATTGTAGTCGTAGGTACGCGACACACACACACGTTCGTTTTGCTTTCTTTTTGTAACTGTAATCGTTCTGTAAGCAAATCTTAAGGAAAATTTACTGAGAATTAAAAGTTTTGAAATTATTTTGACAAAAATTTTAGGAAAAATTTTTAGAAAATTTATTAACAATAAATTTAAAAATCTTCTTGTGAAAGCGTTGGTTTCAACGGCTGCTCGAAGCAGAAATAGTCAAAAGTTCCTAAAGATGCTAATATATTGAAAATTGTAAAATTCCGCGCTTAGTTTTATGGTACAAACCATCGTAGAGAAAACAATGAGCTCCTGAAACTTACGATTAAAAAGACTGATAACATTCTTATATTAACTAAAGGAAATGTTGTGGGGTTAACAAATGCTTGAGCTGGTAAAAATTACCCATCAATACACTAACAAAGTTTTACGGAATGTTCAAAAAATAAAGGGAAATTTAAAATAAAAAAAGGTAAGTCCTCTCTGTTTATACCTACACTTATAACGAGGTTTCTGCCGTTTCTTAAACATCCGAAGCATCCAGTGAGCTCACTTTAATGACTTCTGTTAAATTAAAACAATTACTACAGCGCGATTCTTTTAACTGAGGGATAAGAAGTTGCTCCCTTGAGCCTATATTATATAGATAAAGTGTTTATGGAAAGATATTAGTTTGATATTTTTCGGAAATTTGACGAGTACATCTGGCTGCGAAGGTTCATTATCATGATGTAAAAGAGAGAAAATCTTTGCGAACAGAGAGAAACAAATTCACGTTAACTATGCTGAAAGATCAGATAATATTCCTGTTTAATTGTTGTTCCCCTGGAAAGAACTCCCACCGTATGAACAACCGCATGATAATTGTAGTAAACGGCTGCGGTTAACGGCATTCGCTTGATTTCCGAGCTACCTCTCTGTTGTAATTGAGAATCCATGGCTCATTATCATTGTGCTACAATGTACACATAATGCAGCATGCATACAACATGATGTATGCACAGTGTAGTGTGCAAAATTTATAAAAGGAAAACAAAAAGACTAAAAAATAGCACATTCCCGAAAATGTTGCGTATGCATTAAGCATTAAATAGCATCAGCACCCAAAACAACGTTTAACTGTTTATGTTATAATTTTTGTATAATAGTTTTGTATTGATTTAGCCCAAGAAATTTAGCACATAAGTGGACCAATTTAATTGTTATGAATAATTTTCGCTGAGTAAATCTTGGCGTAGAACAACTTCTTGTATTGATTTAATTTAGTTAGGGACACTCTTCGCCGAGTACATCCTGGCGCAATAAGAGTGGCAGTCTGACTGTGCCTCTGTAGAGATGAGGACTTAATGCCCGTCTAATGATCCAATCTTTATACTTAAGAACAAACATTACAGTGCATTTCATATCTTTGTCACTCATATAATGTGTCTCTTTAGCTATTTGGGCAGACCAGGAGGATTAAAGGAAAACCCGATCAGGATCATTTTCGAAATCGACTAAACTTATTTTTCCGTTTGTTCGCGCAAGATACAAGTCCTAACTGTTGATGTATTTTGTCAATATTTTGGCTCAAAAGCGAACTCAATTGATAGTGCATTCGATCGGACTATTGACGACCACTCCACACACGTTATGTCCTACTTTAAAAAACTTCTAGGAAAAAAATTTGCACTCCTGCGAAAGTTAAACCCTCATGTGATAGATGCCACTAATATTTTATCATGAGAATTGACTGAGAATAATAATTTGACATGAATATTATGCAATTTATGAATAGTATGCCTGTATAGTATGCAGTTTATAAGGAACTAACGGCATATCCGCGATATAAGTCAGTTTTTAATTGCTAGCATGTTAAGCGAGACCAACGGAATAAATATTAAAAATTTTATGGTGATTTTAACACATTAAGTAATTTGTGAAAATTCGCTATGCCGCGGTTTGGAGACATAAACTCCTAGGAAAGACAGGATTGTTTAAATTCCATAACTGCCTCTTTGCTCAATACTGATTCAAAACCGGTTAATTCCCCTGTTCCATTCATATTTTCTAACCTACCAAATTCTCCGTGAACGCAACACCTATCTTGTATGCATTTGGGATCTTTCTCAAAACGGACTTGCACCTTTTTACCTTTCATTTTTAAAGTATAAATTGAGCATTTGATTGATCTGTCGCACGACTCGACTAATAGTATAAAGAGGGGGATCCTTCGGACAACTTTTTAATCGTTTTAGTACCTTATTTATATTCACTTCTTATATGTAATTACTATATATTTAGTATATTCAACTTATTATTGACGTTATAAGTCTTGCTGTTAAGAAACTATTTCATAAGATTTTGTTTCTTACTTTTTTCTTTTTATTAAGTTTTTTTTTTCGTAAGTTATGCATTAAGTTTTCTATAGCATACTAATTAAATTAAATAAATAAATATATTTGAAAGTAGATCTGAATAAAGATTTTTCTAGTGATCAGCTTTCACTCTTAACATACATTTGTTTCACTCACAATTGAAGGCGAAAACGAGTGCGAGCATCTGCCTTTTGCTTTCAAAAGGGCTGTACAATTGCCATATTCAGTAAACTTATATATAAATTACATAACTATAGCGCGCGGAGTGCACGAGTTTCCGGCCTTATCTTAAGCGTACTGCTACACTCTAAAATGTGGCTTACAAATTGAAGAAATGACTAATTTTCAAATATCTTTGTTCTATCCAGGCTGCGAATCAATTCGAAATCGCAACTTCGTCTCTCTCAAATCTTGTTAACGGTGAAAAGTAACGTTTTATAGGAATCTTTATCGATCTTTGTCACGATTGCCAGTTCATTTGTATGCGTAAAAAGCCACAGATGTTAGACAAAATCTTGTCACCATTAGTCATTTATAATTTTCTTGTAAATGAAAAACATAAATATTGTCTTAATTTATATATTTGTATGCGAATAAAATCAATTCAAAAACCTGTTCAACAAAACTTTGAAACCCCTTAAGGCTTTTTTTATTTTCCGCGACTGACAGTTAACGCTAGTTAATGGCTTTATTGATATTTCATAATTTGACCAATTAAAGACACACTTGAACAACAAACAACAGAAACATCTACAAATCTTAAGAAACAATTATTTAACTGTTAAGACAACGGACGGCAACATTAATAAATAAAGTGGAAGTGAGCGGAACAATAGAAAAGAAGCTTCAGCAAACCGACCAACACACAATCAACAATCAACCAATGTTTAAAGCTAAGCTTAAATCGTTTTGACCAATTAACTTGCAGTAAAACGACTCAAAAACATGCAAAAGTAAAAGGAAAACCGGGAGAATGGAAAAAGAGAGTTTTACTGTTTGGAAGAGATTCTGAGTGATTTTTTCTAAGGAGGGGAGTTTAACAAGAGTACTGCGTGAGACTTAAGCCCAGCTCAGAATTTTTGAAAACAGGTTCAAAGCTTAACATTTAGTTGTTAACCAACAACATTATTAACAACAACATTAAACGGATTAAAACGGTGAACGACTTTTCTTGCTTGCACTGAGTCCGCGTTGAGCAAACGATAACAAAAGCGACGGTAGTGTAAAAACAAAAGATTATTTGAAAAAGAAAAATTTATAACGAAAATTAAAAAAACAACAAATTTTTTTTGAAAAGTTGAGAATGAAATTGAACAAAATAATTTTCGAAAAAAATTAAGATAAAATGTGCTAAACCTGTGCGCTTAACTTAGTGTGTGTGAAAAATTACATTAACAAGCAAATCTTAAAATCATTGAAATTGAATTTTAATTATTTTTTATTTATATTTCTTTTTGTATTGATTTTCATTAAATTAAAATTATAATTAATAAAAATAAATTCAAATTTTATTCTAACGATAATAATATGTGTAAATGGCTATAAGTGTGTGTATGCGTGTTAAGTACATGCAACTAAGGTGATATATCCATATATCAGAATCGAAAAAAATATTATAATAAGTATATATATATATATATATATATAAATATAGAAAAAAATCTCTTGTTTTGTGTCTTTGTGCTGCATGCAACATATTATTTTGCATAATTCACAACAATTGTTTTCTCAAATGATATGCGTTTTGAATAAAATTTATTATTTATAAAATTAATTTTTTTTTTTTTTTGAAAAATTTCACAATACCATCTTCAGCGTATGATGATGATTATGATGTGACTATGACTGAATGTTACTTGAATTCAAGGCACAAGTTCAATACGTAAAACATCGTCAGAGCCAAGGTGAGTTTCAGTTTTCATTTTTTTCATTTAATTTTGTTAATGGATTGATTGTCTAGACTGCACCAGCAGCTAACCTACAAATATCGCTCTTCAAGTAGAGGATAATCCTGGCGCTAACCAAGCCGTGTTGTTGTTAGCGTCGGCTTAGTACATTTTATATAATTCTTCTTAAAATGCCACAAAACAAAAGATCAAATCAAATAAACATTAGCAAAACATAAGATTTTCTCTTTGCCTCTGCTTTCGCTGTAAGGATTTCTCTCTTAATCTCTTGCTGCAAAAGAAAATTCTTTAATTTGTAGGAGTTCGTTTACTAAACGTCGACGACATTAACTTGATCACAAAGCGAAGATGTCTGCGGTATTATATTCAATCAGATCTCTGTCATCGTAAGCATAATTATTATGTTACCTTCTGGCTTAAAGTAATTTTGAAAGATTTTATTCATAAATTTTCTTCTTTCTGTTTTATTTCTTGCGTACACTTTGTATCAAAAAAAGTACCGGGAATTGACAAAAATAAAATAGAATTTTGAATTAATAATCAAGATTCGTAGGATTTTGTCTTCCTGCTAAAGATCGACCTAAGCTTTCAAACACTTCTTATAGGAATTTTCTAGCATCGCATCGGCTTCGTGCAGCATATTTTCTTTCATTCTAATATATTTGATGTTGAATTCCTCCATAAAATGGAAAAAACTTCCATCCCAATGCCTAAACATGAAAAACCAAATATTTTGTTAGATATTTCCACTCAACCACCAATTCGACCACAAGTAAGATATACAAATGTTATATGTCTAATCACAGCCAATATATAAAATATACTCTCTTCAATTCTCTCTTTAGCTCTGTCTAATAATCTTGGGCTCTGCTGTTAAAAGTCCCATTGTTTAATGGAATATTCCCGGTACTTTTTGAGCACGACATAAATCTCCTCGCTATCGTTATCAAGGACTTTGCGGTGCTTTACATTACTTAGCAATTACCTCGAACTTCTGCTTAGACTTGAAGTTTTCATTAATGATAATTATCACGATGACCCTTGCCTGCCTGTAATTTCCGGCTTAAAAGTAGAGCAAAAAAAAGAAGAAAAAACAAAAAATTGTATGCCTTGTGATCAGAAAACATGGACCAATGAAGCATAAAACCACAAAAACAAAATGATTCAATACACCACAAAGAAAACTGTTACAAAAAATTTATGTATATAAATGTGTTTGTGTGTTTGGATAACATAACATCCAAGATCTGCTTGGTGATAGTAAAGCATAGAAATTTGAGGGGAGGGATTAAAATCCTAACATTATAATCTATCCTAATAGAAAGGAAAATTTCGAAAAATTCTTGTAATTAATTCGAAGGAAAAGTAAAAGATAAATATCAGTGCAGGTCGATAAACAAAATCTTTATTAACATCCGACGTTCTATTTCTCCAAAGAAATTTCTCTGGAGTATACAAAGAAAAGTACGCTTGACGTGGCAATTTAAAGCGGGGTCGCATTTGGTCTATAAAACACCTGTTTCATAACTGATCGTATTAATGGCTATGCCTGCTAGAAGAGCGTGTGATTGACAATACTCTTATAACTGCGTAAGGGTCCTAAATATTTATTAATTTCTTCGAAGAGATAGAAATAAAGCCCTTGAGATCTCTACGAAATGCACCGCCTAATGCCGGCTATGTGGCGAAGATAGGAGAGGAACAGAGCCAGCAAGTGGACGATTTTGTTTCACGTGGGTAACAACAGCGTTTGCAACCCCACAGCGCATTGGCCAAAGGACTAACAAATATTTGCCTTCATAAATTTCATATATAAATACATGCGTTGTCATTTCCATTATCCATCGCGGCAGTTTTACTTTGCGAGTTATTTAAAGGATTCTTAAAAACTGTCTGCTCTGATGCGCAAATTGGGGCAAATATGGTAATAATTATTAGCTTTTATATGATAAGGCTACGCTAAATAAACGCAGTTTTAGCGCACTTTCGCCTTCTAACGGAAGTAAAGTTAACGATGGACTTATTGTTTGTAGCATTTGTACCATTCACTCAATGTAGAAAGAAAAAAAGATCTTCCTTGTAGCTTTTCGAAGAAGTTTCCGTTACTTGCTTAACATCACGTCTAAAATCAACTTATGATTTGGTTAAGGCATTACACCACTTCAGAAGCCTAAAAAAGAGGTCTTTTCACAATTTCACTGGAATGAGAGAAAAGTTAATGGAATAATTAAAGATTTTAGAAAATTAGATATTGAAGTCTTTTAAAAAATGGCAAGAGGCCGTCGCGAGGCATTGTTAATTTGAGGAGCTCTGAGACATGCAGCTTTACTGGTTCAAATTTGACACCCAAGCAAAAAGTGTCAGTTTTTCTGCATTTGTCGAAGACAGAATGTGTTGCGAAATAACAGAGAAAACGGTGTGGGTCTATAATAAACGGATACGAAGAACTTGTAATAAATTCATAATTTACATTAAAATATTTATGACACAGTCTTAGTTTCTTGATAGACGCATGCACTTTCAACCGTTTATTGCTCCAACAGTCTCCCGATGAAGCTACGGTGATGTACTTTTATTCAGAAGTACTCTAACGATGTCCGTTATCGGATTGGAAAAGCTGGATTAGAAATTCATCAATCAATCAATAGGCAAGCCATTGGACTGCAGTTTCGTAGCAGGAAATCTTGATATTCCAAGGGAAAATGTCTTTCCGGTAATGAATGTTTTCACCTGATCTTAAAGATTTTAAATTGATATATAAAATCTCTTAAAAGTAACCTCCGCACGTCTTTATTTATAACGTATCCTTAACTCGCGGGATATTAAAATTTATGAAAATATTGCAAAGTGAAACGTTTTGATTCGAACTACAAATGCTAGGTTACTCTTCTATAAATAACTTCTAAACCGTATTTTGATAAATCTGAATTTCTTTAAACTCGGAAATTATTCGTTATACTTTAAAATATTTCCATTCGTTAGCTAATATATCGTATGAATTTGGTTTTGAAAGGTCTGTTCGACTTTCGTATCGACAGAGTAGAAGCCCTACCTATAAAAAATTGAGTAAAACGAATACAATATCGGATGAAAGCAGTAACACCATTAAAGCTTCCTTGATGGGTTTTGCAATACATAGGCGGCGCTGTTGGGCTAAAAGGTCACCTAATCACACTTTTTGACGCATTCAGACAATAATTTCTTGTCTTTAAGTTCGTAACGTAATAGAGAGCATAGATAGTCGGCGGTTGCTAGGGTTGAGTTCCATTCGAAATTTTTTTCACGTGTATTAAAAGTCATGATACCTTGAGTTTTCATACGACAAAATTTGACTCAATATACCAAAACTCGCCCATCAGTCCTTCCGATTAACACTGATTACAATTAATGTCTGGTCGAGCCCGGCTTCCACGCTCAAAACGATACCCGAAAAGTACGTCTTATTGCGCACAGCCCCAAAGCGCGACTAGTCAAATTCTTGCGAGAAAGTAATGACCGGAGATAGTTTATATTCCGACTAGTAAACGTTTAACCGGTTTTTTAAAATAAAGTCTCGAATTATGAAATGCAATACTTTCCGTAAATAACGCTTTGTTGTCACATGGTTTGCCTTATTCAACGCTCAAGAAAATTGAAATAGTGGGGTCAGAATATTATCCATATATATAAATATATACATATACAACTCTAGTTGACCCGTCCACGCTCACCACAGGAAATTTCTCGAAAATATTAATATTTATATTTTCAAAACCAATTACATTTGTCAGAGACACGACCTAAAGTATGGCCTAAAGGCATTTATAATATTGAAAATCAATTTTCACACCACATACCTAGCAACACCCGACATATGTCGCTAGTTTTCTAGATAAACTTTTACAAACGAGAAGAGAACTATTTCTACAACATATACTTTTACCGCTATTTCAAAATATCAACGTCATTATCTGTCCGCTAGGCTTCGTTTACAGCTATATATGTACCGCATAATACGAATCTTTTGGTTGATATTTGATGCTGATGATTGCCTTTTTCTTGTCTTTATGCGATGATAACCTTTTGTCGTCATACTGAAATTTTTGCTATAAAAAAAACGACATAAGCATATTCACGTACATTATATTTAAAACAAATGTATTGAAATGTTCATATATACGTAGATATCTACGTAAATAAACAGCCTTCGGCTATATTGTGGCTCAGTTTTTTGTTTCCAATTCGTTTTTCATTTACTTTTTTTGTTGTTTATTAACAAAAATGTTGAGGGTGTTTGGTTTTAATGATTATGTTAGTTTTTTAACAGGTTTTCAATGTAGATTTTTTTAAAAACATTTTTGTTAATTTTTTTCTATTTTGTTTACTTTATTTTTTTACAAAATTTATGTTTATCGATCATTACGTATAAAATTCATTGATTACTTACAAATATAGTTATTATAACTTAAAAGGCATGCACACCATATAACAATGCCTCATAAATACTTAAACCTGGGGAATTTTTGCGAAAAAAAAGAATTTCTTAAATATGTCAAGGTTTTTTGTTTGTTTCTCTTTAAATGATTTAATGTTTTCTTCTCGTATTTTTATGTTTTTTATTTACATTTAATATAAACAATTAATAAATAAATAATAAAATCACACACAAATAAAATTTTAGTTAAAACATTAAAAAAATATTTAAAAATTTATATTATTTAGTATAAAATAAAAAACTCTTTGCACGTGCAGGCATAACAATGGGGCCTGGTTAAGCAGAAAAAACACTTCACCGCCATACAATTGAAGACGAATTACAAGATGTTTTCTCACACCACCATGATTAACTCTATGCTATGAAAAACTGAAAGACTGCAATGTTTGTTAGTTTTGATTAATAACTCCTTAATAGCTAACATCGAAATTCTTCTCCCACTCCCTTGCATTTTCCACCTATTAATACTCCGGAGTGGAAAAGAAATTTAAAGATCTATTTTTCTTTTTTTTTACAACAAAGTATTAAGCCAGTAGATTACGCAGTATTCCATATCGTTAAAGAACAAACTGATTTTAAAACAAATCAAGATGTTACAGATGGGCAAAGCCGACCTGGAAATACCCTACGCCACTTTGCCTTATATGCATATATTGGAATCAAAACTACTTCAATATGTATATTCTTTATATAGAACTTCAAATTCGTACGTCCAGTCGGCTTTCTCTGCGTCCACGTATTGCTGAATCCATTAATGGGAGAAAAATACTGAAAACTGCCAAATGTGTGGAAGGCTGAGATCCACAAATGAAGATCGAAGGGAAGAGACGTCTATAATTGAGCTTACAATACCTAAGAAGTTGAAAAAATCTGTTAAAATAATGATTTTTGATATTATCCTCTATTCTAAGGCAGATAACGTCCTAAAATTTAGAACCACTGACAGATAAGCAACGAAGATCAACTACCATCTTTACAATTATGCAGTTTCGATGTAACTTTTAGTATCGATTATACGTTATATATATATCGATTGTATGTATGATTTAATAATTAGGAGCAAAAAAACCTTCTTGATCGGGTGATCGGATCCACTCAATGAGATTTCTGATAGGTACTTCTGCGAAATGGAGAACTTGATCTGACTAGGCCCAGCTTCACACTTTACCATTCCATTGGAAAAAAAAGCTAGACTACGAAATTCTTTTTTGTTTACATTTTGTCATACATTCGTCCATTTATCAATTTCTTTATTGAAAGATGATCTTCGATTTGAAGAAAGAAAATTTTCGGTTCAGTATACACACTGTAAATCCATTGACTAACATTAAGTTAAAACTTCAGAGGTTAAAGCTTATAATGCTAAAATCACACTGACTCCCACAACACATACCATTCACTAGAAATATATGTAGAGCTTTTCAAATGTTCGGAAGATATAAAAATATTTGTCGAAGAGACCACAAGGTTTACATTGTCCAGAAAAAGGGAATGGAACGCAAAGTAGACTTTGTTCCTTTGTCCGCCTAATTCTCTATCTGCTCAAAACATCCTTGTAAAACTAATATTTTGTCGGTCGATTAAATACTTTTTTATTATCTTTAAGTTTAATTAAAAAATCTTCGAATTTGCTTACATCTGAATATGGGATTTTAAGCGATATATACCTTGTATTTTAGACGCGCGATAAGGATATTCGCATGAGATCCACAAATGTCGTACTATAGTCACATAATATGGAGTTTACGCTCGCAAAGCATGTATTGCTAACTAGTACGCTCAATATGAGTGATTTTCTTTCCAAATGTGTTGTATAGTGGCTATGATAAGATTGAAACTGGATATAATCTCTTATTTTAAGCTTAAATTAACCTTTTTACAGATTTCATGCGAAATTTAATAAAATAATAAAATTCCTACTACATTTTGTAGCCTAAAGATTTTGACTAATTTTCGATTAATATTTCGATTAAATTTCGTTTGTTTTAGTAGCCGTACCAATAACCACATCCGCTGAAGTGGCCAACAAACCTTACAACAATTGCTACTTGCTGCCTATCGCTTTAGTGTCTTACTCTCTACACCGAAATCTGACCATTTGGTCTTCATTGGGTTTACTGTTTTTCTATCTTAAAATGCAATTCATGGGTGGTATTCATATAAATATAAGCATTACGAACAACAACAATAAAACAAAAAGTTTCAATATTTCAACACATTTACTGCACATACAGTGAATGTTTAGTTTAGATCCTTTGCATCAATAAATCCTAAACAACAATACTGTGTTACATTGTATGTAAGTTGAGATTTTGTTTTTTTTTTTGGTGTGGCAAAAGCGCAGAAATATCTTTACGGATATCTCTGTATGTTTATTCGTCTGTCTGTCTGTCTGTCTGTCTATCTCCGTGTGTCTGTCTGTCCGTCTGTCTGCCAGTATTCATATGCATTGCATATCATTTTATAAATCTTTTATTATTGTTGCTGTTATTGTAGATGTTGTTGGTTATTTTTCGCTTTTATTATTATTGTTGCTTTTGTTGTTTCTTTATTATATATTTATTCCTTATACTTATGATGATGACCTTAAAATTAGCCCTAAGGCTTTGGGTTGCATATGCTATGTATAGCTGACTCGATGGCTGGTTGGTTGTATGCTTGGTTGGAAAACGTTTGGTGTTTCTGTTTGGATTCATTTCACTTAACATTTTATATTCTTTTCGTTATTATTGAGCCTTGCATTTGATTGCACTTTTATTTGTATTCAATTCGCTCTCTTCTCATATACTTCGCTTCATTTTGCGCCACATATACGTAGATTTTCGATATGTTTTCCTTTTTTTCCATGAATTTTTATTTGATTTGTTGTTTAACACTTTTGTTACTATCAAAGCCTTCTGGGAGGGGATTTTGTCTGTGTGTCTGTGTGTGCATAGGCGAGTGTGTAATGAAATTGTTTGAATTGTGGGTTATTTAACATAATCAATGGTTTCTTGTATGCGGTTGATTTACCCAAAAAATACATATTTCTTTATATTTACTATGACGTTGGTTGTCAAGTGGGTTTGTTTTCACGTGTTTTTTATGTTAATACTTCTTTTTACAAACTTAATTTACATTATTAGTACAATTCCTTTCACTATCTTTGGCTAACGAAAGCGAAAAACCAAAGCGACAGTTAACTGAAAGTTTCTTTAACGATATATAACAAAGTTCAAGATTTGTAATGAGATTAAGACTTGAATGTTAGTGCAGAAGCTGTTTTAAAATTCGGTAACTTGATTGGAAAATTCTGTGCAATAATAGAAATAAAGGATTTGAGAAATGATGAAATAGACAAGTAACTAAATTCCTAGCAAAACTGTTGGCTTATATCGAGGGTTAAAAATTTAAATCATTTTCTTGTGAATTGTTTTAGCAAAGACAATACCGTGGTCCTGCTGCAATCGACTTCTACAGGAGTGACATTCAGTGGAAATTCCATTTTGCCATTCTAAAATACAATATTCCTTAGCAATAGGTAAACGAAGGCCGACTGGCTCAACCAACTAGTTCGGCAATCATATTTTGTACAAGCACAGCATATTTAACAGGATTTTATGTTTTTCCAAAAGGGATTATTCAGTAATTTCGATGCTGTACGTAAAGGAGAAGAAAACAATGCTACCCTTTTTAAAGCACATAGGTATGAATTAGTCCGTATTGCACTAACCAGAGACCAGACATTCGATGCATTTTGACGCACAGTGCTTTTAATGCCAATAACTTTTCTCTTACTTATAGAAAGATTTCCAAACTCCTTTTCACAGCATTACACAAAAAGGGATTTACAAACATATATTAAAGAACTTGAAAGGAATTCGGGGAAATGTTACTTTTTTTTTTAAACACTGCACGCTGTGAAGTGAACAATGGATGCGTTATCATTTACAAATAGAAAATAAGTCTAATAGAGGATAAGTGAACGATCAACATGCCAGATATTCGGCAAAGGAAGCATGATCAAGATAATATAATGCAGTAAATGTGTCAAGCGTTTTGAGAACACATAACTTAAGTCTAACAATTGTCGGAAAAAGCATTATACACGCTACATGGCAATCGACAGAGGTGCGCAGAGGTAGATGAATATATATTTGACTGGGATATTATTGCCTTAAACCGCCACTAACTCGTCAAATAATGAGGTGCTCGTATAATTTTAAAATTTTCTATCAATTTTATGAGAATGGCTATAATAACTATTTTTTCTTAAAGAATAAAATCAGCTGGCAAACGTTTATTAAAAATGTGACATTTAAATTTTCAACAGCTCGAAAAAAGAGCCATGAAGATTGAAATTGCCTAAGTCGGCCATGTAGTTTTCAGAAAAACAAATTAAACATTTTCGTTGTTATTTGATCAAATTACGAATATATTTGTTTCAATTTAGCAAATCAGGTTTGAAAATATCTGCGACAAAAAAAAATTTCAATTTTAAGCAACCACTTATTGCATATCAAAGTGAATGAAAAATGTGAGATTTCTTTAGGATGAAAATTGTTCCGACAAACGGAATTAAGGAAAACTTGAAACAAACTTCACCTTATAGCGACTGCGGCTCGTTCCTTTTGTGTCTTTGTGTCTCTTATATTTTACGTAGTTTTCCACCTACACTAGAGTTAAGGTTAAGATTTCAGTTTGTAAAATATGACCTAGACTTTGAAAACTCAGACTCATTAAATTGCTAAAATTATTATTTATATGTATCATTCTATCTGTTTCTTCTTCTTTTTCTGCACATATATATATATATGCAAATTTAACCTTTTTACATAAGTATGTGATATAATTTTGTATACAAACAGGAAGTGTAACAACAAAACTTTAATAATATCATATGTGCGCTGATATTACAATGAAAAAAAGACTAAAAACCCAAATTGAAGTTGAATTAAAATTAATGAAGTCCCTAACAAAATTCTTTCATTTCACTTATCTTAGTATCGTTTGTCTTCAGAAGAATAGACAAACAACAATAAAAACTATTTTCAATAATTATATCAATCAATCAATGGCCATTGATCATTAGAATACCTGTGGGCCAATGCCTCACGTATTGAAAGGAAGTTGAAAGTTATAAGCCAGTAACAATATTTTAAATGATTTTAGTCAAGTTATTTATTCATTCGTTTCGAGTTAGTTATGTAACAAAGTATCTGATGAACTTGGCATACTTTGCTTGTAGTATGTTAATGTCGGTAATTTATGAAAAGCAGCCACACAATAGAAGAAATCAAAATCACACCATACACACTGAGTTTTCTCACGCTTAAATCACAATTTTCATTTTTCTTTTTACAAAAAATTACATCGAAGAATTCTCCAGCACCCCCACAGCTTGCATGTTGTTAAGCTATCATATGAAACTTAAAATTTTGGTCATTTTATCTAAAGAAAAGTTGTGTGTGTTGTTGTGTAGAAGTACGAGTAAATGTGTAGATATCATTCAGAAAGAAATCCCTCTAAGTAGCAGTATAAGTTATTGTTGTTGTAGCATAAATTTGTTTATCAGCAATCAAAGCCGAACCCAAAAAAGCTAAAAAGAAATTATTTTGGGATTAAAGTGAAATCTTCGATGCCCTTTATTTATCTGGTCTTGTTATTACTGAGTTAAAAAAAGTCGCTAAATATATATATATATATATATATATATATATATGTAAATGTAACAATGCATTACTGAAGTCATATATATACACCAACGTGTCATACTATCGTATGCAACGTATTTTTACAAAGTAACTAAACAGGGACAGTTAAGGTAAGATCACAAAGCGTAATTTAAGATGAAGTGAGATCTTATAAAAAAAGATTTAAAACGTGATTTCAAAAGACACGGATGGAGCAAATCGTTTAGATTATTAGCGTTATTCCGAAATATAGGTCAAAGCATCTTGAACTTCGAATTTTCGAGTAACTCCTTACATTTTCTACAATGACCGCAGTATCACTTAATATCTGTCAGTTTCGGGCGTGTTAAGGGTAGTGTGATGATTAATATGATCGTCTATGCATGTACAAACATGATAGAGGTCAGAAAGAAGTACATAGAGAAGGATAGGGGTATAGCCGCAGCCCCAAAGAAATGTACATCCAGTTGATAATTGTTATGCACGTACCGATCAAATACTGACGGTAGCTGTGGTTAGACATCCATCGTAAGTAACATACGATGAATTGCACAGTGGTTATGCCCAGATGATGATCGGGTTTCTAATCTAATAGACTATACGATAGCCCGCAGGACGGGTGTAATAAATCTATTACTTAATATTTGATTAGCTGCTTTGTTTTTATTGCTGCTCTTGGTTGATACGTTTAAAGACAGTAAGCTTAAGGTAGTTAGTCCAGAATTAAATCTGATTGATTTCAGATTCCCATTTAAATAGTTGAAAAATGAAAGTGTCAAATGCATAGAAAAATCCGCACGAAAATCATTTACGTTCGAATGGAAACCGTTAAAGGAAACCTTAAAACTACAACAACAATGATAGCCAAGTTGAGTGATAGTGCGGCTTACAAACTTCAGTTTTTGTTGATATGCGAGATATGTATATTACGATAGTTTATTAAATTCATCTCTTGGTAACTATTGAAACCGTTTGTTGAGCTTGTATTTCTCCTTTATGGTCTTACAAAAATAGGAAACTACTAAACAGCGCTCATTATTAATATCCATATGCATTAGCAAGAAAAACTTTTCAGCCCTTCAGTGCATTTTTAATGTAATTAATTTTCATCACTCTTTTAGTTTTACACGTGTTTCACACTAATAAGTTCTTCTCTATTCAATTTCAAGTCGTAGCAAAAAACTGGAGTAAATGATATTTCAAAACATTATCCCAAACCAAACTTTTTAGGGGCGAGGGAGCGGCACTAGATTCGAATCGTAAGGATGATTGAAATCACTATCGAATTCGGATACACTTTTTTGCACGTTGACACCTTTAGCGTTTCGTCGCTAAATGCGGAAGTCCTTCAAAAGATTATTTTGACAGCGAAATTCGCAGTTATTTCTTTCAAACTTAACTCCTGGCACAGTTTGCAATTTAAAGTAATTGTTAAAGAGCTTTAGAGCGCAGTTTTTGTCATTCTTTTTTTCAAATGTTTCATGATCTTGACCTTTTCTTAATATTTAGTTTTTTCGCTTTCTTTTGACCACTTACTAGAAACTTTTTTTTGTTATGAAATTTAATTCTTACTTAAATTTTTGCTTTATACGCTTTTCTCGCAGATGCTTATCTCTGTTTGGTTATAATATGCTTGGGAATTCGACAACCATCATCAGCGCTACCACTGGGTGTTGTTATCACTTTCTTCATGTTTCTGTAGACATTTTTTTATATATTTTTGGAGGGAGTTTTTATAGTGGTTTTCTATTCCTTTTTGTATGTATTCAGTCACATATAGAATCCTTTGTTGCTTCGTTGCTAGAGAGAGAATTTTCTTCTACGTTTTTCGTTATTTTCTCCCCCACTTTCTTGCATTGGTTTCTTTTCCGTTTTCTTTCTCAGTTCGGTGTTTGTCAAAGACAACCAATTCTCATTATTTTTAATTACTGCTTTCTTACTGTTTGTGTCTCATGTGTAATTAAGATTTTTTTACATTTGTTTACATGATTTTATATTTTTTTCTTTCAAAAACTTTTTCTTTAACTGAGTTTTATTTAAAGGTACAGTTTTCAAATATTATCTTAAAATATTTGTGTTTTCATGTAACCATTTCTGAATTAATTGGATTTCAATTTATTTGTGGTTGACAATAACGTTAAAAAGCGTTTTGAGTACATCTTGTATTTCTCAATACTTAAATACCACATCATCAATGCCACTGTTACATGTAAGGACGAAAACGTCAACAGCTAATTGAGGTGGAAAGACGTATATATTTTTAGGAGCATAATAATAAGTAGCTGAGAAAATCGAACCAATACTACAGCACAGACAGTCATAATCAGGCCACCACTAGTCACTGTAAACGCAGGGAAACTTCATCTTATTTCGATATTTTTGCAGGTTTCTAAATAAAGCCAATATCGAAGTGATTGTCCTTTGTATAAGATACCGGGAGTTGAGCAAAGGCTTTGTTGGAATCACAATTAAGTTTGAAGTTATTTTTTCTAAAAAAAAATATTAAAATATATTTCAGCCAAAGTACTCTCTAACGCTAGCCACTAAATTCCCCTACTGTCACATGATTCATATCGGAAGAGCAGCATTTCCTTCGAGGCTACCTTCAAATCGGCCATAAGTAGGTAGTGCCCTATCTCCGTTTGACGAGCTATGCAATACCTAATGGAATGCTGTATAATAATTTATCAGTGTATTGCCGTCCCTTTTTCCTTTAACACAGTGCTACATTGCACCAGTTGTTATCGAGCAAGTAAGTATATTTGAGAAGCTGGTAGCACGATGTCATCATTCTCTTTTTTCATCCATAATTTCCGGTCAAATTTAAAACCTAAAAATAGAACTATAGAAATCCGCATTCGCCAAACAACGAGTTTGGTTTTTCCCACCCTGATTTCGCAAGTTCTTCTTGATTGTGATTTCGATCTTAATCAAGTTGTTCTTCTTCTGCTAATAGTGAGACCGTTTCCGATTAAGATGGATTTGCATGAAAGTTTAATTCAAAGGTTAATTTCAAGACCATATCCGGCGTAGTTTTTAAGGCAATGATATGATAAAATAATTTCTGTTTTAATGTTAATGTTACATCTTCTTGTTCTTTTTCTTCTAGATTCAGTGAATGCACTTGTTGTGCTTGCATTATAATTGCATTTCTATCCTTAAAAGACCCCGGCTTACCAATTCGTAATTCGTAATATTTTGATAGAAAGCTTGGTCATTGTTTTTAAGATTGGTTATAAGGCGCTTACATACATATCGTCTTTCCCACTCTTACGAGCTTTCCACTTTAAACAAAACTGCATTTTTTCTTTATAACGCATTTTCCGAAAATCCTTCATATAATTTTATATCCAAGCCTTACACAAAAGTCTAAACACTTGTTATCCTTTAGCTGGAGGAAAATCTGGAAAAATCTTCAGAAAATATCTGGATAGACATGATTAATAAAAATATATTTTGAATTTACTTTTCTTAAAGGTTTTTCACAATTTTTCATCGAAAGTAATTTTTTTTTGGTGTATTACGTTCGCACGTGGCTAAGCCCACATGGTCTGAAATTCTTGACTTGGAAGCACATTTCTTAATCAGACAACGCTTAACAGTTTAACATTATAATATAACTTTTCGCAACAGCCCAATTTTCTTCAGAACGCACCTGATATAACATATTTTGGAAATGGCCGTTTCAGCGAACATTATTTCGAAATCTTGCAGTAATCATATTAATTGTCTACGACCAGAAGCCTCTCTTATAAATATTAAAGTATTGCCCTTACTTTAATTGACAGCAAAGGGGTTAAACAATGTCGTACTATTTTGCACAAAATTTTTCCTAAATTCCTATTGGTGGCTCTGCAACAAACAAACAAATACTTGCAATGAACCCGTAGTTGAAAACTTACAAAAAAAAATATACCTTAATAGAAGATAGACGCAAGGAACGCAATATATGTAAACCGAATTAATATGTGCGTGGTATGTACTATCCAACATACCAAAAAATATATACAAGTCACGGAATGACTTTTCAAAAACAAAAATTCACTTCGTGCAGTCAAAAGTAAATTATGACGATGAAGATGGCGTCTAAAAAAACACGCCCAACTTTTACATTGGATAACGATAAAACTGTCTTTTAAGCTAGGTATATATATAAATATATATACGTGCTCTTCAATATATGACATGTGGCATGTAAACGTCTTGCTACATATGTACACAAAGTACACATAAAATACGTTTTCGTGACATTAAAAGAAGGAGACACAAAAAGTGCTCCATTCGTTTTACGAGGGAAATCATAGAAAAACAAAAAAACAAATATCAACAACAACAACAACAATAAATCATATAACCCTATTCTATCTGGAAATAAATAAACAACAAGTTTAAGCAGCGGTAACAACAAAAAAAAGAGAGAAAACAAAAGAAATCTCAGACTTGATATAGCTTCGCATGTGAGGATAAAACTCTTATCTTAACCGTGCCTTAATTACACCTTTAACAGTGTTTAAGTGTGTATACTCACATTTTTTTTCATACATACCCGAGACGTCATTTTTACGTTATCAACTATACCCTACGTTAAGGACGATGAGTACATTTCCCACTTAAACCATTAAATTTTCTTCCGCAAAAAAACATTGTTTTATTTATATATTTATATATAGATGCACATATATATTAAAGAACGCGCATGTGACATGCACATAAACACATGCATATGTATACTCATTTACAAATTATCAAGTATACGCCACCGTACATAAAAATGAGAAGAAAAAAACGCAAATTTTATTTTCGCTTATAAAAAGAGCTCTTTTACGCGAGTTGCTGCTTATATATAAACACATATGTATCTAAAAGTACCTAAACACATACATGAAACATTCATAAGAGTTTTCCATGCATACTACCTTTCATATGAACCACCTCTTCTTCCTCCTTCTAGACCCCGCAACCTACTTATATTTTCCTAGCCAATGTGAAAAAAAGCCTATTCCTCTCATTCTCTTTAGGGTTTCGTTGGCAGAGAGAAGCAATCAGAGAAAAACCACAACAACAACTACAATATTAAAGAAAACTTTCTATATTTATACATAAGAAAAACTCGCGCGCGTTTGTAAGACCAACAGAACAGTTGTCTCTGCATTTTCCATAGACGAAGAAAAGAGACAACAGTTATGGTTAACGCGCGCTATATGGATTTTTTTCCCAACACAATATCTATTTTTAATGTCTGCGTATGTATCTATATACGTTCGCTCGTACGTGTTATGAGTGGGTGTTGTATGCTGATAAAAATGCGCAATTTTCCTGTTTTTCACTCAGCTTTTCCTCAAACTCATCATCGAATTGCCCTAAACCGAGATACTTACGTGGTAAACATGTTTACTTTTAACTCATCTGGGTGGTGACCAAAAAGAGGGGATGACCAAGTGGTAGATCCTATCTCTAACTCTTTTGTTTTTACGGTAAATATTAAAAAGTTTGTTGTGTTTTCCTATTACATCATATGGAGGGAAAGGGGTTTAGTTCAAAATTAAATATTTTCTATGATTTTATAAATGTATCACTTCGCTTAACCCTTTAAAGGCTTCTATATAAATTGGGGCGAGAAAGTCAAATACATTAACTTTTACGATTTTTTAATTTGCAACCGAAGAACTTTTTATTGGAATCATATCTATTAGAACCATGTCTAAAATGCTCCTAGGAATATGCATGCTTTGAATCCTTTGCTTCGCCTTCCATTGCAGTTCATTAGTTTCCGTCAGTCTCTTCGTTTGTCTTTCTTTCTTGTAGTTACATAAAAGAACTTCGGTAGTATGCGCAAATATTTATTGCTGCTCATTATACTTCGATTAGTGTTAATACCCGCTATCCAAAGACTGGAGATAGTTTCATCGTTTTACTCTAAATAGATTCGTAGCACTTAGCACACCAAATATGTTTGTACTCAGTAAGCATAACCGGTATAATTTATTTAGCCATTCTTTCTATCTATTTGTTGTCGGGACTTCCTTCCGTACATTCCGCAATTTGATGTAGTTTGTCGGTGAACTTTGGTCAAAGCACCTGATAACACATAAAATATTGCCATTAAGGACTTAAAACCTACTGCAGAAAGAATCCAGGAGCAAGCAAAACGCTGAAGGGAAATTAGTCAAACAGGCAATTTCGAAATGAACGAAACCGTTTGCGCTTTTTTTACAATGTGTTCAGTAGATACTTCAGCCACAAGTTTCGAACCGACTCGTACATACGACATTTTATCCAAAAAAGTCTTAAGCCTTCAAGAAATTTATTTCATATTTATTATTTATGTTCATATGCTTAAGTGTGGTTGTAAACCAATGCCACGCATGTTAGGCTCAATAATATTTTGTAAACAACTTGTTCGCTACCTCAGGTGAGGAGTCTAAAAACATTTGTGTCAAATAAAATGAATGATAACCGGAAGAGGCCAATATTTGCTCTTAAAAGATCAATGTACGCGTTGCAAGAAACTGAAAATTCCGAAAACATTTTAGAACAACGTCCACTAGGAAACCGAGTCTGTTATTTTCAACATTGCCCTCAAGTGAGATTTGCTTGCATTCGTTGGTACTTAAGCTCTTTTTTGTGTATCAAGCGGAATGTAACTGTCGTTTAGGAATTCTCTAATCAATTTATTAATGAAGATTGAAAAGTTGCCATACTCGAACAACCGTCTTTAAATCAAACTCGATTAACTGTCTTTATAAATTTATTACATACATTTTATGTATACACTAAGAGTAAATTGATTAAAATTCTGCAGACGAAGAGCCAAAAAGGGCTCTCCATTTCCCCCTAAAACCAAGATAAAACTACCCATGAACCATAATCAAATTCATCATTATGAAAGAGGAAAAACAAAATAACGGTAGACCATATATGTATGTTTCAGACATAGCAAGGGACGCAAGGGAATATTAAAATAAAAATTTTACAAAACTCCCTAAAACTCTGAATCTCATTTAAATTTTGTACTCTTGCTCGCGACGTCTCCTTCCATTCATAACACTGTGTAAAGCAACACAGCCTCATGGTGAGTGCAATTATTACTTGTCTCATTCAGTTAACAATTTTCTTTGAAAACAGCGAAAAAATACATCTTTTTTAACGTATTTTCCTTCGTTTACGTCGTTTTTTCGTTCTTTCGTTCATTTCTTTTTTGCTTGCTTTTCCAATGCTGGAATATTCATTAACATCGTTCTCAACGAAAAATTTTCGTTAATTTCTAGACACACAATTTCATATGTCCCCCTCTCCCCGTTCGGTATCTTATGTATCCTGTTATAACCTAAAGCAACTCATTTGGATTTCTTGTTGTTTCTCGTTCCTTTTTTTATTTCATTTAAGGCATCTGTGTGTTTTTTCTCTGCTGATATTACTTAGACGAAGAAAATGAAGAAAAATTATTTAGATAGATACTCATGATATTGTTTTTGTCGTTGCTGATTTTCTCTTGTAGCTATGGTTATCCTTGTATGTTTATACGTATATTGAAATTTGGATAAGGTTTGTGAGTATGTGGGCAGATTTAATGTCCTGTCATTCTGGTACGTTGTCCATGTTTACTCTTGTTGTTCTTGTTCTTGTTGCTTTGGTTGCTGTTACTTGTGTGTTGTCTTAAGATGAAATTTGAGCTGAAAAGACAATAACTTCTAAAGCTTATATCAAGAATAAAACAATAACTGAAAAAGATTGAATCATAAACATCTCTATATATTGATATTTATTTATATATCATATATACGTGTATTTTTTTTTAATGTTAGTTGCCTTGTCAAGCTCAGGAGGTACGTGTCAAATGGGTTTATAAATCGGAAGAATAGTTTTAAGAAAAAATACACAAAGGTACAGATTGTTTTGCAGGTGGACGATTGGATAATTCGGGGACTGTTGGCCAATAGTTGGACGAAAGAACAGGACTAAATATCAAGACGAACAGTCGAGTAGACGTAAAGGATAATGAAGGAACTGTTAGGTGAATTGGCAGTACTTCGGAGGGACGGGGACTTAGATGAGCAGACAGTGAAATGAACGGACGCTTACTTTAACAGACAGTTGAATTGACGCAGAATAGAGTGGGCGGCCAATTGAATGAACGAATGGATAGTTAGCTAAACAGATTATTAAGCGGGCAAACGATTGAGTGAACATATTTTTAAGCGGACACGCGGTTCGGTGAGCGCAAAATTAGCTGAACGCACACACTCAGCTGAATAGCGGACAATTAAGTGAACAAACACTATTAGTTGAGTAAGCGGATAAATGATTGCACGGGTAGTTAAGTGAATGTGCAGATATTTTGACATTTGGATAGTAAGGTGAAAACACAGTTGTTCGGGCTGACAATTACAGAAACGGATTTAGGAAACATTGCTTAGTCGCCCCAGTCTCTAAATCTGATTAAGAATATTAGCTTTAAAATTTCGATGAATGTCTCGCGTACACATTACGTTCATATTGTTAGATTGGCAAATGAACAAACACATATTTAGTATCGTTTTTCTATGACATAAATTTCGAAGACATTTTGATTGTCTGAATGATAAGGATTCCTCAAGTACATAGCCAATGTTTGCTCTAATTAAAACTCTTAATCGAGCTACTGATAAATACTAAGAAGATTGCAAGGTTGTGCTATTTGGCACTTTATTAATTTTCTTAAGGGGGAAAGCCACTGTAATACAGCCGAAAAACGCGATTTTTTTTTAGCTAGAAAGAAAGATGATGGAATAATAATATTAGAGGAAGTTATTATGCTTGTATTTAAGTACAAAAACAATACTTTTGGACTAATAGAAGGAAAGGAAACACAAGGGCCTCTATGTCAGATGTCCTTAGTCAACAGGACTTTGCGACACGCAATATAAACGGTCCAGACATAAATTTAAAAGAAAAAATCATTTAACCTGTACCTGCAGAGGTAATTAACAATTTTTAGAAATGTTGGTCTCTTTTATGACCGGCGTTTGCTTTAATTAACAAATCCAATTTTTAATCAAAAGAACAACTAATGTTTATATGGACTTATCAATAATGTTCTATAGACACTCCTCTTTAAAATACTAACTTAGTAGTACCGTAAAAAATACGAAAGAAAATAACGGGAATGGTTGGAGTTATGGTGCGTGCCAATTTAAAAAAACGTTTTGTGAAAAAGACCCGCGAAAAGCTCCGAAATGTGTTAAAGACATTTTAGTAAACTTCTTATTATTTTTTTCTATTAGTCTGCTGGCCTTATGCGTTCAAATGTTCAAATGTACATCCTTTAATTAAAAGTGAGAAAAAGTAGTAGCCAGCGATGAACAATACGTCAATTAATCATTTTTTTCTGAAATGAATACTTTTTTGATGACAAAAAAGAACCAAGTTAATTTATATTCTCAATATATTCATTGAGAAAATTCACATAAGCATCCTTATTGGCAGTTTCTAGCAAATTTGGAGAGATTACCTAGAAGGATCAAGCAATTGACCTCAGATATAATATTTATGTTAATTTCGGATTATTTCAAAAGATTGACTTTATATCCACTAAAGTTACAGTAAAAATTCACTGAATTTAATGTCGAGCCAAATCCCTGCACTTCATTTTAATCAATAGTACTGCCGTGGCTCTTGTATGCGTCTCAACTGAGAGAGTCCCTATAAAAATAAATTTGGTTCAAGGTCGCACAACGCAGTAACGCATAATTTCAGACTTTTTAAAACCAACGTAATGCAAAAGGCACGACAATATTAAACGGCCGCAACCCACGTAGAATTAGATTTTTCCGAATTGCTGCACTTAATTGTAAGCCCGGTCCATTGAACACAATTTAAGCATTTGATTTTTGCGCTTAAGCCAACCTACCATAACAACTCTATGCCTGTTGCATAAACATTATAATAAAATATGTATTGACGGGCATGATTGATTGAGTTCAAAATCTTTCGATGATCGAAAATATATAAAAAAATGAATATAGTTTCTCGTAGATCGATTTCATTTTCATTCTTAAAGTGCTGACTTTTTACAGTGATTTTTATAGTGATATGGTCAAGAAAATAGTTTTGATAACTTTTTTGAGACTCCTATTATTATAGAATCTTTATTGCTACTGAATTTACTTGCTTTCGTAACTTGTTATAGTTGTATGTATTGTTTATATTACTCATTAAATAATTTTAACACTTTTATTATTGAGCACAGCCGCACTACCGTCGCTAGTTAGAAAAATTCCTCTAAATTGCAAGGCTTTCCGGGTTCCACCCTTTCTAAAATTGGTTTGATTTATTAGCTACGTACAAACGTTCCTTTCGAAACATAAACACACATATGAATTAGATATTCTAAACAAATTGTAAATTTTTTTTTTTTTTTAAATTTTTTCTTCCTAAACAACTTCCATGCAACGCGCACAATCGTTTGAAAAATTGTTGTTAGAAGAAAAAAAAATGTATTTTATATTCTTTTTATTTTATTTGTCCTTCGCTTTTTTCACATACTTACACACATATGTGAAAATGAATAAACCAATCGGAGAAAATATGTATCCCCTCCGTATAGGGATTCGGTTGTTCCATATGTGTACAGAACGAAAAACGCAAACACTGCAGATGAAAAAAAAAATTCACTTGCGTATGTGATTATGTGTTTATGAGTTAGTTAAGTTTCAGAGAGTTTTGTTCATTTTTTATTCATTCTTAATAAAAAATTTAATTAAATTTTTTTACTTAACTTACAAAACAAAACAAAAATTTTGAAAACTTTAGTTTTATCCGTTTGAAATCCTATATTGTTCAGTTACTTCAACTGACCGTTTCTACCAGTTTTTTGTGTCCACTAACTAACAACCCAATCGTTGCTTGCGACCAATACATATATATACTTACATATCTACATACATAAGTAATTTTGCCGCTCGGTTGCCCATTTCTTTTTATCCTTTCGTTGCTACTCATTCATTCATTTATTTCTCTCTAGATTGTGGAGTGAATATTTACTACGTAGGGTTCCATGACTTGGTTTGATTTTTTCTTTCATTTTAATTTTTATTTTTTGTTGTATTTTTTATTTCTTGCAAGTGCAGCACCTACAAAAGTGGCGTTGATAGAATGAACGCTAGTGTGGATGGTTCGAACGGTCAGCTCGTTGACTGGCCACTGCTTTACTTTATGGCCCACTATTATACTTGTAGCATACTGTTGTATATATATACTTTTGTATATATATGTATATGCAGGCAGATATAGGGAAAACAAAGAATTATCGATCAACGTTTTTATATGATTGAATTTTGCTAATCTTTTCTAGAGTTTCTTTAAAGCTGCAAATATCTTTTGCTGTAATTAAAGAAAATTGTAATTTGTTTTAAAATTTAAGTTTAAATGCACAATACAAGAAGAACAAGAAGACACGGAAAGAAATGAAAATTTTAAATTTACATCAATTATTTAATAATTTTTTTTTCCAAATTACGCATTTCAGCTGTCCCTTTGCGTTAATAATGAAAATATTTTGGATAAATAATTTTGGGTAGAAGCTAAACTTTTCTAAATGAGATATTATTTCTTATCTCAAGTGTACATTGGCGTTCAAATCATATCAATGAAAGAATTGTAAAATATATTGCTGATTGACTCATAAATTTAATTAATTACTGCGCAAAAATTGTTTCCGCAGTGGGCTAATGGGAATCACCTGATTTCTAATCTAAGTACAGTTGATTAGAACAATCATTTTAGAAATGTTTTTGTGAACATGATTTCTCATCTTGATTTCTCAGCATTTACATTCAGAACTTTTACAAAATCTTCTATTCGAGCCCCCAGAATTCAATTGCTAAGTTACACAAAATCTTTCTGTCTCTCCCTGTTGTCAATCATTTCCATTAATAGATGAAATATATTTAATAAATAAATGTTTCATTTAATTCCCCGGATGAGGCATTTTTTACTAATGCATACATTGTCTTAGTGACGGAATTTTTGTTAATTAGCCGTGGGAAGACAATATTACATGAAATTGTCACGCAGTATCCCAAATATGTATTATTATTTTTACTTTATCACTGCATAAAAAACCAGCTGAGCGTATGTTATACTACAACTAAAGTGCTTACAAGCTTGACCGCGATTAACGACATTCCTACCCTACCTTCCACATTTAGCTCTATTAAAAGAAACAATTTAATCTATTTTCTATAGCACTTTTTCTCTTAACTTTCAGAAATGCAAAACAGGAGTCTGTATTGATTGCGCGCAACCATATTTATTTCGTATTTTCCGAGCTTACGTTTTAAGTATATTGCTTTTTAGACACAGTAGCACATAAGGCTGCGCATGCGAAACAAAAGAGCATTTTAAAGATACATTTTTCTGAATATATTTTTGCTGTTTGTCTTTTGCATTTCGGAGGATGCTTCGTTTTAAATTTATAAATCAATATTTACCTCTTTACGAACACTAAATAAAATTTTCGATTTCCAGTTGTTCCCATTTCTGCGTCTCTGTAATAAATCTGATACGCATGAGCATCTGTGTCAATTCAATGGCACTTTCATTGCCATTTTTAGACCCTTTGGCATTGTCTCCGTTTATTGATCTTGCACGAAGCACGAAATTAATGAAACCTTAATAATAAAAAAATGACATGAGGGAAAATCAGCGTCTAAGCGATTATGCAAATTTTTTAGTTTTCGAATTTTTCATATGCAAATTTTTCTTATTTTTTTTTATTGTCTAACGAACCACGAATGAAATGCATGCATATATGAACTTTTTACACCTTTTCTTTCTAAGGGTTACCACCTAATCAGGGGTACTTAAGCTGTAAGACGAAGCGCCTTTAAACGCACAAATTTCGCTCATAATGTACTTGAGTAAATCCCGAATAAGAATTTGCTCAAAAAGGGCAACATTTAAGTACAGCTGCCGTAAGCATGGAATTCACTAATGCTTTCATATCTTATATTAGCGCAGTTGTTTTCCCACAACTATGTGTTCGATATCAGTTACTATTTTTTTCTGAAAATGCTTAAATTTATTTAAATAATCAAAATTTTGTCTATAAGTTCACGTCATTGTTGTTGCACAAGGGTTGTTCGTGTTTCCTTTCCTTTCGTTTTAGTAGGTTATCAATGCAACCAAAGGTACGCAGTAGGAAAGAGTGCAATGGTGAAATTATGCAAATTAGTTTTTCATGTTGATACTTTTTTCGCTTGCTTTCGTTCTTATTTCAAAATTAAAAACTCGAGTTCGTGTTTTTCCTGCTATGCTTGGCCGTGGTTTCTAATCAATATTCTTCTGGTTGATTGTACTTTTAATCCATTTGTTCGTTCTGTTAGAGGTCACCCGGTATTATTAAAAAAAAAAGCAAACAACGCCAACAAAGCAGACAAGACGTCTCTTCTCTTTTCTTTATTGTAATCGTTATTATTATTTTAAGTTTTTGAGAGAATTCCAAAAATATTTCTCTATGAAAGTTTTTAATTTATTTTTTTTTAGTTTTTTTTCTTTTTGCAGCACAAAAAGCGCATGCTATGCTTAAAAAATGAATATGAAATAAATCTCTGAGTTTCTTTTAAATGAATATAAAATTAAATTAAAAAAACGAAACCGAAATATTTCCTAAGAGCGAAAACTTGTCTTTGAAATAATTCATGGTTTATCCTACGACATGAAAGTATTACGGTCGATAGAAAAAAAAACAATTGCATGCAGTATAGTAGAGTTAATAAAAGCAGTAGTCTATTAAGACAAGTCAATCGAGGTGCGTTTATTAGTTCCGTTGATGTCCTTTTTGAACTGCGAACAACCTTAATGGTTTCGGAATTAGCCTGGAATGACACTTGCAGGCATTGAAACATACCATCCAGGTCCTATCGTTACAACGCATTTATCAACTATCGTAGATGATGTTTTTGTCTCCACTGATGTAAACGGCATTTCCGCTTACAGTTGACTACTTTATTTCAATTTACATTAAACGAAGATCCTTAGTACGTAAGTCTTGAAAGACATTTGAAATAAATTTTCATGGCGACGTAATTATAACAATTGCTGCTTACATTCAGATACGCAAATTTTTAGACTCTCAGAAACGGTGAAACGTTGAACCAAGTATCTGTCACAGACTTCTTTTGAAGTGAGATTTTACACCATTAAGGCAGAGACTGAAACAAATGATGTTTAGACGGTACAAGAACCAGGCGGTTTTAGTATGCTTCTTTAGTGTCGACTTCTCAACCCACAGCCCTTTAAGATTTAATTCCTGCAGAAAACCTGGAAATTTTGTTAAATAAATATTTGTGGCCAAAAGCGTCTCTAATAAAGAAATTTACTCCATAGGACAGACCTAATGACTAACATTTATCAATAAGTTAGGGGCTTACACTCCAAAATTCAATGTACTTATCTAAATTAACTGAGCATCGAATCTTTTTCCATTCGACGAAACTTTTTCACAAATGGTGGTGTTTTAATTACCATTTTTAATTTTAAATTTTAATTACAACTTTCAACTATTCCTGGGGTCCAGTTTATTACTACTTGAATGAAAATTGGTAATAAATATTTACATTTAGCTTAACCTTTAGGAAACATGCTGAAGGTGCTGAAACTTCATAACCCGCCGATACGATCATAATGTTGGGATGTTTTAATTTATCGTCATTATCTGGGCTATTGCTCTTCAATGAAACTGTTGACCGTCATGGCCAGCGCCATCCAACAATTTGTTTATCCTTTCTTCCAATATGTTATATCTCACTTGCTGAAATGCATAGTAGGATCCTACGAAAATCAATATTCCTATTGGCCAAATCCCTTCCCACTTCACAAACGTGAAAAGACACGTCACGTAGAAAACTACAGAGACATTGCTAAGTTGAGTGTTTTGCCCAACGAATTTGTTTCAACGAAATGTTACTCAACAATTAGCTTTTGCTATGAAGTCTTCTATTCTATTTCTAGCTTTCTAGAAGGAAGCTCACTGGAACCGTTACAATTCTTTTAGAGTTTACTTGTCATATTTTCAAGGCTTTCTTTAATTGCTCTCGCTAGGATGTCATCAACATATGATCCTATATCTTCATATTAGATCGTCCAGAGTTATTCTTAACTTCGTCACCTCCGAAAAATTCCCCGTGATGTTATTATAACATTAAATCTAAAAATATGCAAGAAACTTTCATTCTCAAAAAGGAATGAATTCAGTACTGGATATTTGGTCAATTCACATAAATTGGAAAATGAATATTTGTTCATTGATTTAGGAGTTCTGTTGAAACGAAGACTAAGTGCCAAGCTCCATATAAAACTCGCCATAAATAAAATTGTTCAACGGTGATCGAATTACATATGTATAAATAAATAAATACCTTCGAAAAATCGAAAAAGAGCCGATGTGCAGAGAGCAAAGCCATACTTCTTGGAATTAAAAATTGTTTGTCAGATTTTCTAAAATCTTTTAAGATTGAAACGAATTATAGAATGGATTAGTAAATTTTTTTTGCATTTAGTTTATTGGCATCCATTCAAAGAAGTGGACCTAGGACAACCAGGAAATATTTGTAAACGCAAGGCAATTGGACATTTTAACCTAAAGAAAATACTGCCCTATCAAGCGTCTTATGTAATATAATCCAATTTAATCGCATTTTGTCGGTTCCTTAAAACCCTTCTTCGGCAAAATCAAATTATACAATGTAACCAAAGCTGATATATTCGTCCCAGAAGTTACATCACAATGATTTCGGATGAAATTATGGAAACGTACACTGATATTAACGTCATCATTTTGTTTGTAATGCCCAGCATTGGGAATGACGGAGCGCTAAATTTCTAAACGTTAAATCGGCAGATTTAATAATGTCTGTGTATCTGTCCTTTTATCTTTGTATGCATTTAATTAATAGATCGTTTATTTATTTATTGTATTTTATATTCATTTCCATATGTTTACATTAGAGTCTAGGTATTTAAAAACAAGTTTACTTATCTTATTGCAGAATATTTCGAAAATATTTTAATTATTATTAAGACGCTACAACTATATAACAAGGAAACTGTTGGATACGGATCGAATAATGTTTCCTTATTTCGAATTTCGGTTTATTTGCATTTGTTTTTCCCATCGATTTGAACTTAAAAGCTGATACTGTTCTTCGAAAATCTTTGATGCTTTTAATCAGTTTTTTTTAAAAAAATTATAAATATATGGTAGCTAAAGACACTTTTCAAATCTAACTAAATAGTAATGTAAACAACGACAAGGAAACTATTTAGCAAAACTAGGTGTGTCCAGATATATAGGGTTTGCTTACCACCTTCCTTTAATTAGGAAACGAAATAGAGATAAAATTTCGCAATTACTCGAGTTAGAAAAATATGAGAGAAACCAAGCTGAACGCGAACTAACCAATGCAAATGAGAAAAAGAAATAAACAGAATCATAAATAAATCTAAAAAAATAAATCTACATATTCAGAGGGAAAGGAGAGAAAAATACACAATTAAAACAACGTACATATGCAGAGAAAACAACTCTGCCAGTAGTTCATAAATTAAAATAGGAAACTAGTTAAAGGTGAACTGTAGAGATAATAAAAAAAGGAGAAAACCAGAAGCCAACAGAAAGACCCGAAACGTACATTTTTTTTTTAGGAAAAAATAAAGCAGAAGGAACGACGAAAACGTAAATGAATGTAAATGTCGATATATATATATATATATATATATATATATGGTAAGTATACTAAATCTGACCAAAAAATTTCATTTATTTCATATATGTCTGTTTGGTGCATTCTGTTTATTTTGCTTCCACTTACAACTATATATATATACATATATATATATATGTATATATACATATATATATGCATACACATATGCATACATATATGTATATATTATTGTATCTTCGTATATTTCAACCAATGTTAATGTAGGATTTTAATTTAATAACAACCACAAATAGGAATTTTGCAGAAACAACAAACGTAACAGTCACAGATCTACTCAGAATAATCTTTCGTACGTATTTCGCTTTTTCCAACACTCATATGTGTACATAAACATATACACAACAAAAAGTATATGCAACACATGATGTTGTAAGTCTGTATTCTTCGTATACACATAAGGGTACAAGTACATATGGGTGTGATATGAAAACTCAGTGAGAGGGTGTGTTATATATTCTTTTCGAAACTGCAGAAAGAATCTCTTCACATAGAAGTGGAAAATCTCTTCCTTTTTAACTTCAATATCGTAATACTTTAAACATATTTGTATGGCTATGTTACACACATCATAAACATACACATACTACGGTAACATATATATGTGCACATATAAGAATTTTCATTTCCATTTTAAGACAGAGTCTTATGAAGAGAAAAGTCTCATACATGTACGTATAAAAATTGTGTATAACGTATGAGCGAAACAGATAATACCAAAAATCCCAGTTGTATGAATAAATAGCAATATAACATGGACAGTCATGCAAACACATGTGTATGAGAGTGAACACAACACACAACTACCACTACCTCGCTGCTTCTATGGTACCAACCAACAATATCCTTTCAAGCACAGTGAGAGTTTTCCTCAGTAACAGAGCTAAGTCAGAGCAGTGGCTGATGCAACGGCAATAGACATACATAAAAACTCTCACACATAGGCAAAAAAGAATACGATAACACGATAAAAAGGATGTATATATACATATATATGTGTATATATACATATATGTTTATATATATGCGTATACACATATACATATATATATATGAATACAAACATGTACGTGTGTACATTAGTACGATGATGATCATGACGATGATGAAAAGGTATGGAACAACAAATACAAATCGCCCTCTACCCATAACACATTTTATCGTTATCACGCTAAACAGGCGGATGTGTAGCACGAAAATGAAGCAAGAGTTATAAGGGATTCTATTTTCCTTTTTCCATGTGTGCATGTATGTGTTGCATGTAAAGAAAATGTACATTTTAACTATTACCCTTACGTATGTATGTATATCTCTATACATTTTACTAATACACATGTTTGATTGGATGTGTTAGCTATGCTTTGCGCACGTTCTTCAACGTGTGTCACGTAGGTACGCACGCATACATACAGTGACTCATCATCATCCTCGTCTTCGTCAACACAGCAACAGCGTATTTGCTCCCTATATATCAAACAACAGCACAAAAAGAAGAAGAAAAAACACAATCCCCGAGTGTAGAATGCGCCTCCGAATCCTCTCCGTTTCAAAAAACTCTTGGTAGATATTTTTTTCGTACAATCTTTAGCCCACTCATACATCTCGGTGTATCAAAAGCAAACACGTCTATGTATATATGCATGTATCACTGCGTATGTATATGCGAAAAAGAATTCAATAAAAATTTAGCTGCTCTCAACTGCGTATAGATTCACTATGTAAATTACGCAAAATTTTCATATTTCATTTCAAACTCAATATAAACTTTGCTTGAGTATTAATTATTTTTATTATTAGTACCTATATACGTATGTGATGTTTTTTCGTATAAATGTATGTGATGTTTTTTTTTTTATTATTTAAAGTCCATCTTATATTTTCTTATTATCTTATATTCTATTGTTTTTAATTATATTTATTGTCGTCTCTTATAGATATCTCCCATATCATCCTTAGCGTGTACCTAACATTATTCCTTGACTTTATGTGCATTAGCAGAAAGGGTAAAAATTTATAAACTAACTCACATTCATTTTCTAACTGCCAAAGTTCTTAATGACTACTGTTGTTATTATTGTCTTTGCGAACGCTTTCCGTTTTTCCTTAATAGTTTTGATATTTTCGAATAGCATGCATTGCGTTAGCTACACTGTGGCAGCAGTAATCAAGATTTGCTTGGAAGTGGTACTAATATCATTCACATAAAGAAACTTAAAAGTATAGCCTATAAAGCAGGAACAAGCTCTATGCAGCTTCAACCACAAAATTCTGGACGCCAAAAAAATTAACTGACAGTAAACAATTTTATCTTAAAAATATCGCCCCTTGCACCCGCGATACACGAAAAATAAGTTGCCTTAACATTTGTGCCTGCTCAAAATCCAAAAAACCCAACAAACTTTCTCTTGTTTCACAATTAAAAAAGTCTTCCGTTTTTACCGATTTCATAAATACAAAATATCATACTTTTATTCTTCTCTTTCTAGTTTTCTTAAAGTCATTATGTTACTAAAAGATGTATTTGGAATACGTGGTAATAGAGAACCCCTACAGCTAATGGTTTGTTGTCGAGTTAAAAATATTGGGTAATTGAAAAGCAGAAGCAATAATTTCAAATATCGATTTAGAGAAGATCTCTCTTTCAATTGAAAGCTGTCCATTGAAAAAGGGAAAACAAGTTAAAACGCAATAGTCGGTTAAGACTACATACCATAGAGCACCACACCACTTCACCCAATGCAATCTACATCTATTTTCGCCTTTTCAGGCCTTATAAACTCTCATGAAAATCCTTAGGGAAGAGTCCAAAAAATAGACCAACATGGTTCAAATTTATCAACGTCGTTATTCGTAAGCCGTCTTCATCATAAAATATTAAAAGTTAGATTTTGACGCTTCTTGTATACATATATATATATATATAGTACGAACGATTGCTTTTCATGCATACATTGTATTTGAAAGAGCTTTACGCGTAGGGCATTTAACATTATGTCACTGATATTATATATAGTTCTGTTCAGTTTATATTATTTCTAACTCCAAAATTAGAATAAATTGATGAAAACGTACCCAATACAAAGAACAAAGAAGATTAAAAAAGTAAAATCCAAGTGCTTCGAGCATTATAACTGTTCTTATTCGAATATTTCATACTGTAACTAGTATAATCTAAACTCGTAGGTTGTTAAATGTTATTCTCTCTCAAAATATGTTTCGTCTGGGTTGCCTGGCGAACCCAACGACAAAAGTTGCATGTTGGCTTACGACCAAACACGTATGTTGCTGTCGATATGTAAATGTTGTATCTTATATTAATACGCTTATGATAGCTGTTGCTGTTTTCGCTGTTATTGGTTGTAAACTGATGTTTAAAGGACGTATGGAATGATACACGTCTCACATTTATGTATGGCACATGCATGATGTGTGTGCATACGTTGCTTGTGTGAGTTCGATCACTGTCTGCACAAACTTACCGATACGTTGTTTTGTTGTTTTGCCTGAGGTAGTGTTAAGAGTAACAAAAAAAGCAGCCTCACATCCTTTTTATTGCATTCAAAGTTGTGTGTATCAATTTTTATTCTCTATGTGATATTTTCTTAATATGTTACGTACTGTATACACATACGCACATCTTCCTCCTCATGTTAAATGTTGTGCTGTCTTTCGTTTTCATATTTCTACAGCTACAATCTTCAGCTCTAGCACCGTCAGCACTGTAACCACCCTCTACCCTATTTATCGGTTGTTGTTGTTGCTGATGTTACCAATTTTCCCCCTTATGTGTTTATTCCTTTTTTCTTTTGGTTTTTTTTTCGTACACTCACATGTACCCCAATACACATTCAGGACTCTATCAGTCAGTCCTACATGTTTATGCATGGAATGTGTGCATGTTTTCGACTTTTTTTTTCTTTATTTTGTGTTGTATATGTATATATGTGTACATCGTATCGTAACGTAACTCGTATATGTGTAAGAATGCTCGTATGTGCTGTGTATTCCTTCTTCATTCGTTCGCTAGATATGCATGAATGTATGTATTATGTGTGTGCATATTATGTTATGTTACATTTTAACTGTGTGTGAGCATATATACAATACACATATATTTTTGTTGGTTAAATCACTTGAATTAGTCGTTTCGAAACAGTTGAACGGTGTAAACATATACGCGCAATATACACGTAACTCTTTCACGTTCGCTGCGATATTCTTCTTTATTCTCGTTTTGATTATAACTGACGGCGGCCGGTCAGTCTAAGACAAGTTACACTTAAAATTATGTGCACATATTTATCATGTACACACAAATACATAGTCGCACACAAAGGCACGTACACACGCTCATATTCATTTTGTCTATTTGTTGCCAATTCAGCCTAATATGTGTGTGCCACAGATTTAACTGGTAAGCGCTAATCGAGCTACATCATGGCTTTGGTTATATGAAAGAACGCAATGTGCGGGTGTTTTTGAAAATAAAATATATTTTGAAGCAAATAAAAAATGTATGAATTTATTAAAATTTACTAAAAAATAAACAGGTTTTTAATCAAGAAGTGTTAATAATGAAAATAAATGAACGACTTCTTCTTATAAGAATACGAGAGGCTGTCAGAAAATGTTATGAAAATTTATTAGAATCAAGTTGGATTTCTCAGTAAATATGGAACTGAATAGAAAACGTTCTTTAAGCTTCAAAATTAAAGTAAATGAAACCTTAAGAAGATTAATAATGACATGTGGAAAGATGCAACAAAAAATATTGTGAACAAAATAAAAAGAAAATAATCATAAATATAAGGAAATAATAGTAAAACAAATTATCAATCAAAAATTAGTAGAAATAAAACCTCTCACAAAACAAATAAAAAGCTTATTAATTAAAAAGTAATAGAAAAAAAAAAATTAAAATTGATTTAATGGAAGTGAAATTAAAAAAATTGTAAACGGAAAAGTTTTAAGTAAATTAAACAATTTAAGTACATAAATTAAATACCAAAATTGAAAATGAATAACATACACAGGGTCAAATAATATTAATATTAATAATATAAAATTAATTGATTGAAAAAAAAAACTAAATTATAAATTAAATTGAAAACGAAAATCAAACAAATAAACGAGTAAAAATCATTCGATCGAAAGTATAAAAAAAACTTTATTCAAAAAAATGTAAGAAAGTCAGGTTCACGTTTCACTTATTTCGGACTAACATCATTACAAGCTATTATATTTTAACTAAATTATGGACATTACCTGTTGTTACGATCGGAGCAATTTTCATATTCATAAAGTTTTGTGCAAATTCGAAATCTATTTGTATTTATATAAATCGCGAAAGTCAACGCATTATTTATTCATGAAAATTTTTAAAATAAAATCACACGAAGGCGGTTCCAGTTTTTGTCCAAATCGTTAAGATTGAACATGAACAACTATCGACATATACCACATAATATAAAAATAAAATAAATATTAAAAAATAAAAAGCCAAAAATTGACACGTTAAAAAGATTAGTTCCAACTTGGGTTCTTCTATAGGTCGGGCTTCTCTCACCAGCAAATGAGAAGAAACGGAAACGTCTTCAAAATAAAGACAAAAGTTGTTGTTGTGTCGTTTCATAAGAAATTTTTCATTCTCGACTTAGAAAATGTTGATTAATATGCATTAAACGTTTTTTAAATTATTTTAGCAGCGTAGCTGTTAATTTTTCGAACTTAAACTTTTTATATCTATTTTTAAAACTTTGAAAATTCGAACAACTACCGCTAGAAAGGATGGACAATAAAAACAACGTACGTACGAATTAGAAAGTACACATGGATTAATCTGTTGAAATTGTCACCAATCAAGAGTCTGCCCTTGATCCATATTTATCGGGTAGCAACTGAATCTCCATTTTATAGTGAATGTTATAATAGAAAAAATTATATTCAATTTAGTCCAACTTTTTCGGTACTATTCCCTAAAATATTTTGTCAAAATATGTCAGCGCAGTGTTTATGTAATATCTTCATATTCCGTAAAATTTCATATTTAGAACCTTACAATATAATCATTGCAAATTACCCGACACCGAGCTTAATTTCAAATAAAAAATGAATGCAGCAAAAAAAATTGAAATTAAAATCGTAAAACTTTAAATTTTTTAAATAGTTTTAACAAATGTAGAAGTTTTAATTAATGAAGTTTTAATTAATGAACTCATTCAAGTCAAAAGAGACCACAATAATCAAATGAAAATTACAGGAAATTTGTTCTCCAGAGTATATGAACTACAACGCGACACAAATGTTCTTCAAAATCAGATAGAAACATCTTCAATTTTGTTAACATCACGATAATTACTAAGAAGAGACCGAGCTATTTAAAAAATTTCAGTTATTGAATACAACTTTCTTGATTGGTTTCTGTACAGCCTTTTGCAGTGAAGTGAAGTTCTGAACTTCTATGCAAACTCTTAAAAAGAAATATTTTACATTTTCGAGATTTTTTCATACACTATCCTTATATTTTAAATAAGATCAATGTTTCATTTTAATTTAAATTCTAAGAGCAGACGTAGGAGCAGATATAACACAGCTAAAACGACATCAAAGATGTGAAATCTTAAACTTATCAAGTGCATACGATTTTTATAATTTACTTTGAGAAAATATCTGCATCTTCCAAAAGCGAAGAGAAAGTTAATGCGTCCACTTGTTCTGAGAAGAGTTCAAACCAGTCGTAATTTTGTCTATACACATACATAAAGGTTAAAAAAAAAAGTTATTTTAAAAGTAGTAAGTTTTCAAGGTATGAAAAAATTACTTTTCTTACAAACTTGGGCGTAGAGAATATTTACATGTAATACTTTTACAGTGTTGGATTACCATTTTCAACAACCGTTTACGCATTCCTTACGTCAAATCCCAAAAGAAATTCTTTATAAAATTGTGTTTTATTTTAAAACTATAATAATAGTGCCGAGACTTTCGGACTCACTAATATAAATCGTAAAAAAAAAATCAATTACTTGCGGACAAAAATTCATTTATTTACAAAATGCATATTTGAAATTCGACTCAAGCGAGTAGTACTTAGCGTCAAACGAATTTTATTCCAATTGAGACTGATACGAGAAAATTCCTCACTAGATTTGATTACTGTACTAGATACAGTACTTGGTTGCTAGATAAAAGCAAACAATGTACGTACACTATACTACTGACGTAACGGTATGGGATTAACATACGTGATTGGAAACACCACGTCTGAAATGTACCTCTAAATGTACCTTCTAAATTTCATAAATAGTTGCTTTCACAAAAAACTTTATATTACCATATTAGTAGTGTGAAATTGGTAGAAATAATCCATTTAAATCATGTGTGCTTATCTCAAGAAATAATATTTCTGTTATAGATTTGTGACAACTTAAAAGACATCTTTATCATATTTGACGGCAGTAAATCTAGTCAATACGATGTCTACAAAAGAGTGTTTTTATTTTCAAGAATATTTAAATGTCACAAGTAGCTACATTGGGCAAGTCAGGTGATTACGGAACAAAATCAGTTGAGCTCCCTGTGAAAAATTTCTCGAGAAAAAGCCAAAATTTGTGTACCCCTAGCTTTGGCGCAAAGTTCCACTCGAACGATGCGTAGCTCGAAATGTTAATAATGTGATCCGCCGCAAGCAGTTAATAATGCGCCACACATGATGATACTCGAAAAGAAGCTGGTATGGCTTCTCTTTAGCCGAACCAACACGTGCTCGTATTTTGGTAAAGCTTAGCGAGGTCTGTGACGAATTTAGATGGAGGTTTTCTTAATAAAAATGTTAAATCAAATTTATTACATCTTGTCTTTTTTGATCAATTTGAGCTACGAGTTCAAAGATCAATTTTAGCCATTTTTGTAAACTTGTTCAAAGGCTGTAAGAAAAACAAAATTAGGAGAGCAAGACACAAAGATCTTAGCTTTGAGACAAAAAGACAGATGAATATAGATGAAACGATCGAATTTGTGGAATTTCTTTACCTTTTGGAAAATCTAAGTTAGTACGTCTGTCTATGTGTTTTGAATACGTTTATAAACCGTACATTTACGTAACAGTTTCTTCTCTACCTTTTACACGTTTATGTATTTGTGAATTCCGACGTTAATTTCTTAGAAACACATCTCTTTGAAAAGAACTAGGCAAGCATAGGTTTTATGAAAGGCTTGCTATAATCACCAAATATTCCCTTAAAATTTTCACGGCTTATGTGTAATGAAAAACGTAAAAATCGTAGTCAAGCATAAGAACAAGCAAACCAAGGGATACATAAGTGACAACTTAAGTTAGAAAATAAAGTCGTGTTCACATTTCCGATAATTATTGAAAATTCCAAATTGTATTTTGAAAAGGCTAAGTAAGACGAAACGCGAGGAGACACTTGTCTGCATTACCTGTTGTTATAAATACTTTATGACCTTTATCGGTATGAATTTTTTGTTTTTGAAACGTAGCGGCTTAATTCCTCCATATCGGCTAAAGAAGTCATAAATATTTATAAAATGTTTAGCATTTTAAGAGACATCTGTGTTTATTGTATTTCCATATACCTTTCAAGGAAACTAATAAAATTAAAATGCATTCACAAGGATGTCTCTACGCAGCGTAATAAAATCATAAATCTCAACAAAACATCAACCAATAGAAACTAAAATATTTAGTTGTAAAACGAAATGTGTGCAAAAAAGAAAATATATAGTAAAACTAAACTACACAAAAACCATATACATAAACGTACAAACAAACATTCTAGTGTACGTATGTGATTATTAGTTATTAGAGAGCAAAGAGTGTATGTATACAAGAAAGTGCATACGAGTAAATTCTACGTTGTATACAGCAAGCACCTCCTATCTTTGTCTTTCACAACTCAACCATATAAATACATATCCGTGTGTGTGTGTTGTGTATGTTCATAAGTATAGGTTAATGTGGAAGAATGCCTATGTGATAAAAGTAAAAATTCCCATGCGTACACATATGGTAGTAGCTGGCATAACTTGTACCTGTTCACCTTACATTTTAGCCCTTAGAGTTTTTTCTTTCTTTTCTTTTTCTTTTTTCTTCGTTTCGTTTGTATTTGGTCAACACACATGGTCATATGCACCTGATGATATTATTGTTAAAAATTTTCGTTGTTGCTGTCTTTCAAAATACAAGTCCTTTCCTACCCTCCTCATTACTTTTCATCACATATGTTTGTATGCATACGTACAAACACATACACACACACAAACGCAAGCAGTGTTTATGGATACACATGCGTGCGATAGTGAATGTTGCCACATACATATATTTATGTATGACCGTGAAGAGTGTGTTATTATACCCACTTGCCTGCCTTACGATCATACGCTATCCGATGTTTCATGTTTATTTGCATTATTTCAAAACGAAAATAGTTAATATTGAACACTTGTCGTGTTAAGAACATATGTGCGTTAAAACAAAAAAAAGTAAAATAAAAATTGAAATAAAGGTGTATTTCACTGGTCTAAAGTTACTTAAATTTTAATTACCTTAAATTTTAGATGCAGTTCGTTTGGTTTAATTTTTTTTTTTTTTAAAACAAACTCTGCATGAAATAAAAAAAATTTTATTAAAATGAAAAATACGTGCAATTTATACCGGTTAAAAAAAAAAACAACAAGTGCAACTTAAAAAATTTTCTTTTAACCTACGGAACGAGACTATATTGAGTTGTTGATAAAAAGGTAAATGAATCGCATGTCAGAAATTATATTTTTTCGTTGGATACTGTGAAAAATTATATCGTAATTAAGTGCTTGATAATCTAAAAATTATTGATCCTTTAAGAAGTCAAAATTGCTTACTCATCTCATCATCATTTATTCAATTCGTACTTGCGTCACTTTGACGTTTAACACTAGTTAGATAATTAGGCCTGATATTTTTTGGAACATAATTTTTTGTTTTCATGTCCTTCACTTAAGCTCCATATTTTTGAGACTATATTTTTCCTATGAATTTGTTCGAAGACTTTCGATTCCTTAAATGCTGATTTTGTTTAATACCTTCTTCACGGTTAAGACAAAAACAATTTTTATTATACGGTTGAATTCGCACTTCTACTTTTCCTTTTTCTACAGGTATAAACTCAAAGCGAATTTATGTCTATTTCCATTTACGGAAGCAGTGATAACATTGTAGGATTTTCCGTTTATTTTTATTAGGCGTTTCACGCTAAACAAAAACTAAATGTTTGAATTTTTTGAAACTTTGCTTTATAATGCGCTCTGAGCAGTCACTGTTTTTTAGTATAATTATTTTATATTTATCTATCTGTCCGCCTATTTTTGTATTTCTAGGAATCAAACACTTTAGCCGTAAATGTTAAAACTCAAGGTATAGTGATTCTTCGCACTACAAGTTGGTTCACTTTGCTTAGGATATCTTGTTGTTTAACCAAAGTATAGAGTGAAATAATATTAATTATGGATTTCATTACCATTTCCTTTACATAAATGAAACATACTCAATACCATCAATAGAGGCTTCATCACAGTAACGCAAGATGAGTGCAGAGCATACCGCTCAGATTCTCTCTTACAGATCGCATGCATGAAAACAACGTGTTTTTTATCCGTTTGCAACAAAGAAAAACTAATTATGGAATGCTGTCCAACTTTGAAGTGGGACATGATCCGTTCATAAACGCAACGTCAAATGAAGAAGCAGTATCCATAAAAAGTCGGTCTGTATTATTCGGATGAATTCACTCCATTTCTAATGTCACTATCGCTTGTGTACTTCAAGACACACTTTCTCTTACTCGTTACGTTACTATATCATATGCAAGTCAATACATGTGCATGCACCTCCACGTGATCATTTACAGCTGTATTCTAGCCTTATCGTTTTTTTTTTGTTGTTGAAAATTGTTGTCGACGAATTTATGAATTGAGCAAATTTGGTAATTAAAGTATTGGTAT
>KK351439.1:42540-69727 GCA_000671755.1 Glossina brevipalpis
ATTAATCAGTCGTTTATAAATTAGGGCGTTTTTTTTTGTTGTTGAAAATTGTTGTCGACGAATTTATGAATTGAGCAAATTTGGTAATTAAAGTATTGGTATTATTTGCAATTTAGGAATTGTTTATTCAGGTGTCTCAGGAATACTTCAATAACTATTCGTAAAATTTTCAAGAAAAAGCAAACTAACTTCCTTACAATAGCTTTCAACCTTTAGTGGTGGATGACCAATTTTCCTCGTTAAGACCGTAAAGTTTCGGTAAAGGGCCGCTATAATTGCTTCTACTATTGCTCCGAATCCTAACCCTTTTTTGCTTACCTATACCCCTAATAATTTTTACGTTACTTTTCCCTTTCATAAGGACCTAAACAACCATTATGTATACGTTAATACATGCGTTAATAAAGAGATGCATGTCATGTATACCACACATCATATGTTCATGCGTAATCATATATTCAAACAAAAAATGAAACGTATGTGACTTAAACATATTTGTAGAAAAATTATTTTCTAAGGGATACGTGCCTAAAGGCATATCCTTACGGATATTTCAATCGTCTGTTTATTTTGTGCATTAATAGCTGTTGTGTGCTTTCTAAAGTTGCTTCAGTTTTGTTTGGAACTCATCTCATTTCACTCAAAAAAGTAAAAAGATTTTTATTTCTTAACTTAAGTTTTGCATCTAATTAATTCGGTATTGTTAAGTAAGTAAATAGAAAGAGAAAAAGGTAAAGAAAGAGACTATAGGAAGGAATTCTTCTAAAGACAGGTGAGTAAGTCAAGCATAGTTTAGAGCTTCATATGTTGGTTTAAGACTAAAATTAAAAAAGTTTTTTGCGTTTCTGTTTTTGTTTTTTTTTCTTTTCTTTGCTGCTATTAATGCTTAACAAAATTGTTGTTATTTGTTTTGTGAATGCATATCAAGGATATGCAAACATGCGAGTTTTTAGTTAAAGAAAAAAATTTATTTTATATTTTTTAATTTTTTCTGTTGCTGACTCTTCTCTTCTGTACTGAACTGTAGCTAGTGCAAGTAAATAAAAGTGTTGATGAGTTTCCAGCACATCGCACGCAGCTCATCACGATGAAAGACGATGATGATAATGATATGCGCCGCAGTTTTCTTTCCTGTAAACCTAAAGGGAAAAAAGAATTAACATTTATTCGCTTGTTCTAGTGAAGTTAAAGGAAAACGTACTCTTGCACTTACTCGCCTGCACTCACATGTGTATCCACTCGTACGTACATACAGTTTAGTAGTAATTTACTTTTAAAACAGCTGTTACCACAAAATTTACTCGGTTGTTCTTCTTTAATTTCGTTCCTCTTTCTCATGTTTTTTTCATTCAAGAGTATCTTGTCTTTGTTTTTTTATAGTCATCAACATTTGTATAACATTTTAAAAAGGTTGCTTTGGCTGCACGTATTGTAGGTCTGATGTTTTATTCGCTCATATACAGTTACATTCATACGCTGACTTGTGAAACCGCATATTAACACACATGCTTTACACTTAAATGCATTACTTTTTCAATAATTAGGAAACCGTAAGAAAAAAAATCAAGATTTAAGAAAATTATTTTGATCGGTGTTAAGATATATATGAAAAAAGAATAATTATGAAAAAATAGTCAAAAGCAAAAAAATTTTCAAAAGAATCCAGTTCACATTAAAGTTAATACCTTTTTATACCGTTCGCCACTTGTAATTAGGGTTTACTAAGCTTCTACACATGTGTGCAATGCTCAGAACGGCTCGAGAGGAACCCTGCTATTATTGTGCCAATTGATCGAAGTCTGTCTGTCCATCTGACGTCCGTCAATGTTGTTTTGATCTTACACTTTTGGTCAGAACTTTCGAGATATTTTGGCCAGATTAGTTGCGCTGGCGTATCTTGCATAGAATTGAGAGAAATAGATGTAGATAATGTATAGGGAAATTGAGATGTGATGAGCGTATGCTCTGAATTCTGTCTCAAGTAATTTTACTAGAAAAACTAATGCTCTATATGGCAAGAAAATCTTAGTACTTTACTAAATTGAACCTACTCCAGCAAACACGTAGGTCTGTCTTAAGAATTCCTTACCGTATAAAAACTTCCTGAAAAGTAAGCCTCTACATGGCAACAATGTCCAAATGTTAGCATTTTATGACTTAATCAGGTGAAGCATAAGTTGTTTGAAAAGAAAAAAACTTTACTAACCTTGTGACTACTGTCTGTAATTGAGCGTTTCGGACCTGATCCCAAATAGAACTTTTTCTAAAATTGATTCTTCTATAGAACTGGTTTTCTTTATTTTTATATTTTATAAAATTTTTCCTCTTGGATTGTAGTGGGCCACCCTGATCGTCCTTGCCCGACTACAACAGTTTAGGTTGTTTTCGTTTATTTATAAGTGAAATTTTTTAGACCAGATATGAGACATATGCTACAAACTTATTTGTCAGTACTGTTTGATGCAAAGTGTGAAGCATTGGGATGCAGCTGGCTACACGAGGGCTTGTGAATTAATGTTGAAGTTGATCTATCTCTAACACCCCAAGCATTTCTTATTTGAAATGCATAAATCTAAGATTTCCAAAGTAAATAGTTATTATTATCAACATTTAATCAAAGTCAAATATGAGAAGGCGTGATAAATAGCTTGACTAAAGGTAGAACTTTAGTGTAGTGTTTTCTTGTAAACTCCTACATTTCTGAAACATGACCTTCTGATAAAAAGAATGTTCGGTCCCTGGTATAAAAGATTTTCTTTTTATGCCCCCTAAAGCATTTGAGTAAAAGATTGAAGCATTAAAATTTCGCTTATGTATAAATCTGTTAGAGGACTTCCCGGCAAGTGGAATCAACAGACCTAGTTTACATTGACTGGAATGAATTGGTAACACTCCGAGTACACATTTACCATTAGTTTGTTTGTAATACCTTCAGTTTATTTAATATATATTTCTAATCATAAGCTCTGTCGCTATTCTATAGATCACAAGAATTCCTTCACATATTTTCTACATATATTTCGATTTCAGTTCCTTGGATATTAGAAAAAATAGCTGCGTTTTAATAGAAAAATTGAAATAACTTTGAAACTGTACCAAAAGTTGTTTTTATTAAATTTTTATGGTTCTGAATTGATCTAAAATTTGGAGCAACTGTAAAAGCTATTTAGCAATTCTGCCCAATGACCCTTCTTGTGCATCTACAATTAATTACAAACTCACTACTTGTTACGTCCTCACCAAATACAAATACGCAAATATAAAGTTAAAAGGTCCGAAACTTAATTAGTTTCTAAGACGAGTTACTCTTACTCATTTATTTATGAGTTCATCATCTCTTATTTTGACCTTGAAGACATCCAAACTATAAAGCACTAAAGTTCGAAATATTAATCTCAGGTTTGAAGCTACAGATCTAGATATGTAAAACGAACGCCTGTGGAAACTGCCTATAGAGACCTTCAAATAGCAAAAGCAATGAAAAAGTACATAAAAAAGAGGAAAGTTCAAAAATATTGCTATAATAGATATCAATATATACATACAGATGGAATAATTTGGAGTTTTCGTTTTTCGATCTATCGACTAAATCGTCCATAATTAACAAAAGGTTCTGTTGTTTTTGTATTGAAAACGATACTGCACTCAAATCAAAACTGGTATTAAAAAATGTTTCTTTGGTTTGCACTGTAACTTCTAAGTTCACATCCCTTCGTTCTTTTAGTACTTCGATATTTTCAGCATAACAAACCATGTTAACTATACCCGAAATTCCCAACTGACGTTTACGCGCACCCTTCATTCCTGCAAAATTCCTTTAAATTCATTTCTTTAAATACGCATTTGAAAAAGTTATCATTACTTTATTAAAAAATGTATGTCTGTATGTTATTGTGTTTACTTAACATCGTATCCAACGTGCGTGTTTTTTTTTTGTTTTTATTTTTACAGACAACATCATCAACATCAACAAAAGATTTGCTAAGACGAAACGCTAACGAAAGTAAAAAAACAAAAGCCACCACACACGCAGACATAACGAACAGCGTGGAAAATACCAAAAAAAAAGAAGTAAAAATAAAAGAAAAATTTCCATTTACTTTAACATACTTTAACAAGAAGCTTTTACACCACCAACAACCAGCGGTGGAAGTAAACAAACGCAACGTAAAAAAATCCAACGTAAATCACGTGATACCATTCGAGCTCACGTGCTTTTTTTTGTTTATTTTTTGTACTTGAGCCAAAAACATTAGCAGATACATAAGCAAGTGCTGATAAGCAAAGAACACAGACTGAATGTTAAAAGATTCGCAGGATATTATTAAAAGGCGCAAACTGTCGTTAACGAGCGACAACGGGCTGCAAATAACATCGGGAACATTTATGTCTCCCGATATAATACCATCGACAGCGTATCCACTAAATATGGCTTTAGATCGTGAGTCCCCCGAAACAGCTTTGGCCTTAACTACGACGTCGACATCCAATGCGTTGCCAACGACTAACACGAATTCTTCAAGTGTTTTAACCTTGCCTTCACTAACGCCTTCTGCGATGGCAGCTTCGTTGCTGAATAATAATGTAACAACAACACCTACAGTTTCAATACCTGATCATTATAGCTTGAGATGGAATAATCATCAAAATCATATTATGAGATCTTTTGATGCATTACTGCAAACCAAAACGCTGGTAGACGTAACCTTAGTGTGCGCGGAGACAAGTATACGTGCCCATAAAATGGTTTTGTCTGCTTGCTCGCCCTTCTTTCAGCGCGTTTTTGCCGACACACCTTGCAAGCATCCTGTTATAGTCCTTAAAGATTTCCGCGGCTGGGTAGTGCAAGCCATTATAGATTTCATGTACCGAGGAGAGATTAGTGTGCCGCAGCAAAGACTTCAGACTTTAATGCAGGCGGGCGAGTCACTGCAAATACGTGGCTTAGTAGAAAGCTCAATACCCGAACATACACCCACACCCGCCGCATCTCCTGACGATTTCGGCATGATTGACACTTCACTGCTGAGCTCAGAACTGGAAAGATGTTCCAGCTTTGATGAAGAATCACCTTCCATGGTTACTTCAGCTTCAAAAATCATATTACCGTCACGGCTTTTTAGTGCTTCCAAACGTCGCGAGAAAGAGCGCAAAAGAGAAAAAGAACGTACTCTGGACCACGAAATGGACCATAGTGATCACGAGTTCATGTCTGAAGCTTTGACGCACAATGAAAAATGTACATCACCCATGCCTAGACGTAAGCAAGCAAGACCGCGTCGGCGCTCTAGTGACTTGCCTCAAGACATACGTAGCCAATCAAATTCACCTGACCCCAAAGATTGCAGCATAGAATCGGAGAAGAATGATGAGCCGACGGAACTGGCCTTTAATGCGTGCAATGTATCAATTGAAGCTATAAAAACTGTGATTAAAGCGGAGCAAATGGAACCAATGGAAGACGACGAAGTAGATAGAATAGAGGAACAAGATATCAAAGAAATTCAGGAAGAAACCGAAATCCGGAGAAATGAAGTAGACAGTGGTCATGGAAATGACAGTCATGAAAATAGTGAAGAGGTCCAACAAGAGAAAGCTCGTGGAAAACAAAACCTTCCCGACTTTGACTCAGAAATAAACAGACAAGATGATCTGATAAACACTGGTGATTTAGAAGATGACGAAGAAGAGCAAGAAGAAGAGGAAGAACGCGAAGAAGAAGAGGATCTAGAAGATTTAATTTTGAATTCAAATGAACTCAACAGGAGGAGAAAGTCAACGATGTCTTTAAATTCAGAGGGTCCCGAAGATTTATGCACAACGAAAAAAGACAACGATACCAGCGGGAACCATTCAGCATCCGATAACGACGACAGCCCACTAAACAATAATGATAACAACAAATTAAATAACAATCATACCATCCACAACAATCGAGTGGTGTTATCTTTAAAAGATATACGACAACTAAACAAACCTCCATCTGCGTCTACACCCAACTCGAGCAATAACGCTATGCATCCGTTCACTGGCTCAGGTATAAGAGATTTACGCTTAGATCGTGCTTCTATGGAGAATCAATGTAAAATGGAGGCTTTAGAAGCCCAGATGCAAGCGGCAGCTGCAGCTGCTGCAGCAGCAGCAGCTAGTGGAAAAAATCCTTTTCAGGAAATGGAACATCAAATGGACTTATCTTTAGCGGCCGCAGCAGCCGCCGCAGCCGTCTCCCATCAGCACTCCCGAGAAAGAGATCATGCCCTGCACAGAGAGCAACGCGAATTGCAACAACAGCACAATGCTTACGCGAATAGCATACTGAATCAAATGGGTATGCCAAGCATGGCTCCTTTTGGGCCGAGTTCAACTGGTCCGCCACTCGGTCCAGGTGGACCAGCACCTCATGAACGCTTAGAAGAAAGTATGAACCGTTTGAGTAAAGAGTTTGGACCAAGTTCACCAATGAGCCTGCCCTCGCATTATAATCCACAGGAAGGACCACCACATCCACCTTCGCCACTGCCCTTTCCCGGTATGTCAACAGCGCTAACTTTGACACCTCCACACAGTGAGTACTTAAAGTAGTTTTTCTTATTTATTTCCTTTTTTTCCTTAATAAGACGTTCTAATGTAAGAAAAGCTGTTGACATCCTTTAGAAAAACAGTACACACATTAAAAAAAATGAGTGCTTAGCGAAGTCAAACATATTAAATGTGCATAAAACAAGCGGAAATCCTTAATAAATGTGCCATTCATTCACACCTACGTACATACGAACACATAAACACATGCATACGCGTATTCTTTTGATGTACGTACAGCAAGATATTTGTTGTTACTTTATGTACAAAGCAGCGCGATTTACAGCACCAGCTCCAACACCAGCACATACTTGACGTCTACTTTTAGGATTTCTTTCTATTTTTCAATTTTTTTTCTTTTTACTGTCTGTCTTAACTTACCACAGTTGTGCAACTGTCTCTGCTAATAACTCGTATGTTTTCCACTTTGCATGCATTGACATAAAGACTTGATTCCTTCCGTCATTTGTTTTGGTCTTCTTATATGCAACACATCAACACATTTGTTAAACGTTTTCATATCCACCACCGAAGGAGAAGGTTCGCTACCTTTGCTTATTCGTTTGTAAAACTTGAAATGTGAATTGTAGCCGACATGTCCATCCGTTTGTTAATTGTTAAAACTCGCACCCTCCAAAATTGGTATAAAGAACTGAAAGTTGATGCATATACTTTTCCTTTGTTTTTATGGACCGAGTTCGAATGTAGTAAACACTTACCTGTGTAAGTCTTATCAGTTGACCTGGGAAAGTTTTAAACACTCAAGCACAGAGTAAATCACTTAAAAGGTATATCGGCGTGAAATTCTGCAGTAATATCGTTCAAATTCAAATGAGATAATCGGATTAAAAAGCGAATCTATTCAATTCTCAGAATTACAAAAATTCTAATTTATCTAAAGGAATTTATACATATCGGTTGTGTTGAATATAGAAGATTCGTCGTAAGCCTTTGTTTTCGTTTGTATTTATTTTTCATCATGTTTTGTTATACATAGCACATATTCACAAAATGTGTTGATAACGACAATGATGCAACATGTGTTGGTTAACTCTGTACCCTAAGTAGCATAGGGAGCCAGTTAGTAGTCAAGCAGTCCTTTATAATAGTCTTTCAAATGCAGCTACAATTTGTAACTGCAACAGTTGGTTACTGTTATTGTTGCTTGCTTGTTATGCGGTAATAAAAAAGAAAAAGAAAGGAAAGGAAAAAAATCGATTTATATTAAGACAATTTACCAATGCTTTGAAGTTAAAAAGAATCAAGTAAAGGCACTGCGCTAGACAGGAACTTATGTTCAAGAAAGAAAAATTAAACGAAAGAAAGGTGAATATTTCTTTCTCCTAAAAACATAAATGAAAATTTATGCTGCGTTTTATCTCATTGAAATGATATTAAATAAAACAAACTAGGTTACCAGTGCCAAAGACCCCTTTAATTGTGCAGATCTCTCTAAGCAACAGAAAGAACGATGCCTCTGCCATAATCATTTATCACAACAATTAAGATTTTTCTGTTTCTTCTTCATCGATAAATATATTCCTTCCCAGGTCTAGTAGATAAAGCGAAATTCTTCGTTGTAGTCCAAAATGAATCAATTCGCTCAGTGAGCTGATTTTGATTTACATATACTGCCCGCCTTTCTATAGAGAAAGAAGACAAACCAAGTATGGCTACTACATCGATTAGCTAAAAGTGTGATGTAAGGCATGTGGGTCCTGCATAATTTGAATGAACACAAATTAGTCGCTTAAACTTCTTTAACAGGTAACTGCGATGTGTTATTGAAATTGAAAAGCAATTGAAAAGAAAATACCGAAAAAAGTATTTCCAAATAAGAAACGGAACAGTCTTTTACACCATTTGCATAAATATGTTTTACGATTTTCTTATTCATAGTTCACTCTTGTCAATAACATATAATATATTTTAATATTTTGATCTTGTATAATATACGTACTTTTTTATTGAGAATAACTAGATTATTATAATTTTACTCGTCTCGATGGCATCCAAATTAAAGCAAAGTTTAATCCCAGTGCAAGAGTGATTATCGCTTCTACATATTGCGATAACATAAGGGGGAGAAAGAGCAGATATGTTACGACAAAATAACGGCTTATTCAAGCTTAAGATAATAAAGATACTCTCATGCGAAGAAGGGAGTAAACTAAATTTATTCTACTATGATCTTCTAAATGTATATATTTTTGCTTATCAGCCAAAAATCGTAAGTCATTTTATCTAAATCAGTGTGTCTTTCTGCTCTTAGATGGGTCAGTGTCCGAGAAAGAGAGACAGAAATAAAACTTGCACTAAATATTCTTAGTGGACGGTACTAGATCAGATTCAAAAAGTGTGCGCCTCCTCTACAGCCATGCTCGCTCATGATATAACTTGAAGATCAAACTTTAGATTACAATGTAGAACAAATATAGATTTAATGACTGACTGGCTCATCTATGTTTGTCAAAACACTTTATAATCTCTTTTTATATATATTTGAAGCGATATAAATGAAATATCCGCCTCATGGTTGATTGCTTATTATAGAATTTTTTTATCGAGTCTTAACATAAGTACTTCTATTTTGACCAAAAAATAAGATGGACTTCTTTATAAAATGACAAATTTTTATATTTTCTTCCATACTTTCCATGTCCATCGTCTACACGGCCCTCAAATAACGTTTCTTGATAACATTTTGGCATTGCGGATGAAATTCATAATGTACAACACCACAATAATCGCCGCGCACTTCCGCCCATCCATGAGAGGTTAAGACAAATGTTTTCGGGACCTCTTAATCACCGCTTTATTAAACAACATTTTTTTTGACTCATGTTGACTGGAGTAGAACTTATTTCTGTTACATACCCTAACTATTACAAGCTATAGCGGTATTCTTAAAGGGATTGCGCAGCTTATAGACTTTTTATGTGACTAATATAGTTTAAAATTATGATTGAAAAAATTTCTGATGGTAATTCTACCCCCACCGCCAACAAAGAATAAGTCAGACTAACCAAGCAGACAGACGGGAATTACACAGTCGCAACGTTAACATCTCTAAATGTGTTCTCATATATTTTCCACGTATTAATAATATCCGTTCACGCAGAAAAGAAATCGAAATTCAAAAGAAAAAATGTATTAAACAAATTGTAGAAGACGGACATACATGCATACACGTATAGATTTTAAAGGATATATAAAATAAATTAAGGCTGGCAAAGGAATAAACACACAAATAAACAAACAAATAAACAAACGTACGCAACAAACCTACATATGTACATAAGTATGAAAAAAGAAATGTCTGCTTATGGATTTTTATATATATATATATGTAAGCGATCTTATGCAAAAGCGCGCGACATAGATAATGCGACAAAAATCTATATAATAATGTATGCAAAACTCCACTAACTACTGCATAAATAACCTAAAGGTATGATAAGAAACAGCAAACAGACAGATAGACAGACAGACAAACAAAATGAATAAAAAAATCATATATGGTTGCGCGTGTTTGTTAGTATTAAAAAGAGGAATTCTTGAAAAAATACGTTAGGAATTTCGATGTTTTTATTTAAAAGCAAATCTCTTGGAGGGAATACACGATTCGCTGCACTGCCAGCTGAAAGTCAAGGAAGTCAAGAGTTATATGCCAAAAAATAAATAAAATTTCTGCAAGAAAAATCATTGAACTAATATGTACATTAAATGCAAATATAATAATCGCATACACTCTCACAAAACACGGAAGACACAACGCTCCCCCTTAGCTGTCAGTAAAAGCTTGATGCAAGTATTAGATAGTCTAAAAATTATTGAGCTTAACAAAAGAAAATACGCCAATTACACGCCAATCCAGCCATCAGTGTCCATGAGTATAAATTCAGTAAATGAATAGCATTTATAAATTCTTATCTCTTTCAAGTTTAATACTTTTTAGACAGACATAAAATCTCTTGAAAAATCACATATATCTCCTTTTAGAAATCTTAAGTAGCAGAAACAATGCAAAGTAGCAAAGAAAAAACCACGCGTCCTATTATTTTTCTTTTATTTAGTCTTCATCTCGATTCTTCCACTTTTATGAATCATTATGAATGATTGTCATTATAATAAAAACTGTCATATTCTTACATACATATAGAAGTAGTTAGGTATGTGAGAAGACGCACACGCACTCCAGGATTTCTTTAGCATCTTTTGTACGATTTAGATATATTTTCTTTAAGGATTTCTTAAGAAGTTTTCTTCCCCACTCTCTTCCTTTATCTCTTTTTCTCACATACTATTGTATTATTCGTTTCCTATATTATTATAATTTTTTTCCTTTTGCTTTTATATGATGAATAAATTTTAAGCAATCATTTAATATAAACTGTCACTAAATCATTACCATAATAACTGCCGCCTTGTGCGTATATGTGAGTACCAAGTGATTGCGATTTTAGAGAAAAAAAAAGGAATTGTTATAGACAATCTCTATATTGTTAGGTTATGCAATATTCGGTGTTTCTCTTTCTCTCTTTTTCTCTCGTTTTCTATCTTCTTTTCTAACTCCTTAATTTAGTTATATTGTATTCAATGAATTCACTACTGAAGAGCATGTGTAATGCACACGCTCACGTTTATTCACCTAAACCTTCGTATGAATCTGTGCATCTCAAAAAATAAACAAAAACACTTCAAGCGTAAAATCTTAATAGAATAATAAGAGCTATTGTTTTCTCGCTGATGAGCCACATTCTCATAAAAAGTTATTGACAGAGCTCTATGATGAGCCTGCAGTGACTAGAAAGCGGAAAGGAGAATGTCGCTTATAGGGAAGAAAGAGAAAAGGAGAAAAAGACCTCTTAACAAACTGTACGAAATTGCCAAACAAAACAACTCAAAAAATTATATACGCGTTACGGGCGAATTTGTAATGCCCATTACCCGATACGAAACATTTTCAATATATATTTTGTTAAATGTGGGAGTGTATCAGCTGATCGATTAAGGCAAGTTTTATACTGCTCTTTCGTCTAGCTCTAGAGAATATGTGTACCCGAGTTTAGATCGGTATCGATACAATGATAGATAGTAAGTAACGCGAAAGGAGTTTTTTGTTTTCTCGTTGTGCCAAGTATCCGTCAGGTGCAATTTACGATATAGATCACGGTGCTTTTCCTTGACGACGGCAGTCCAGGAGAAGTCATGATTTTTCCCTACATTTCGTATGAGCAGCAGATAGCTGCTCATACTTTTCAATTTTCGAGCTTCAAAAAAATGCTTATAAATCATGCGATTTTCCAAAATTTACTGGTGACTTTTATTTACATGAAAAGTACTGTAAATGATTATACGTAGTATTATAAGTTACAAGCGAGTATTTTTTACCTGGTCTAGTTATCGAGATGCTGACACCATAGACCTGTTTCTACCACAACGGATTATCCTAACCGTTTTTAGGGAATAGCCACAATTGCAAAAATAAAAGCACAAAACTTCCTTGATCGATTAAGAACTTAAGGTTTAATCTGCTCGCAGACACTCCCGTAATAGAGAGGAAACTGTAACATCTCGAGAAAACAACGAACATTTTGGCTATTTTTAAATATAACTTTCGATCCCGTGAAGATATTTCCGAATGGCTATTACTCAGACCTTCATCAGAACTACCTTCAGAAAGCTTTCAAACAGAATACAAAGTTATAATGCTAGTTTTCGCAACTCATGATTTCAACGATGGCAAAAATAACGAGAGTTATGGTTAAAAAGTAATATATAAATTGATCGTAATGTAGTATTAACCTAAGACTCAACAACAACAGAAAAGGCAGTTTTTTGTTAAGAGACGCACTTTTCGTCCCCCGCGGGCTTTTCATCTGCAACTTGGTCAATTAGGTTAAAAGATATTTTGTTATCGCATTGCATTTGTTTAGGCAAAGTAGCGATCTTTGAAGGAAATTTCGATTGTTTCGTTGGGAAGCTCTGCTTTAAAAATTAGAAAGAATTTAATACTAAACCAACATTTGGAATTTTCATGGTCCCTCCTGATGCTTAATCGGTAGAGGCATAATACCTGCCAATCTGGCTACGTCGCAAATCATTTGGTTACTTCCGCTTTCCAACTACTCTATGTAGCTTGTATAGACATTTGGTTTTATAAAAAAGAAAATGAATACAAATAAATACATTGAGTATTACATGCCAAAGCCCGTAGCTAGGCATTTTTCAAATATATATATTCATATTTATGTTTTTTTTTAAACTTTGTTTAATTAAATAATTTCTTTATTTACATTTTTATTTACTTATATGAATTTGAAGAATATTTAGCGATAATTTTTCTCTTTTTCTACTCTTAGTGTTCGGCCTAGATTCACCCTTGGGTCTTTTTCCGCCTGGTATTGACCCAGGGAAACTCTACAATCCCCTGATGGAAATGTCTGATCCGAGGGGTATGCCCAGTGATCCGCCGCCCTTTCTAAAAAAGAAAAGTAAGTAAAATATTTTAATATTTTTTCTATAAACGACAACACACCGAGTACGACTATTTTAAAAATCTTTTTAACATATTAACGCAATACACAACAAAACGAAAAATCACAAATGTTCACAGTTCACAAATGTTTAATGACTCACGTGTTTCCGTACGTAGCTCATCCATATAGATAAACGATTTAAGTCATTTCTGCAAGTGATGCTCTTTAACTAATCACTAATAAAATATCTGTGAATATGTTGATTATAAACTTCAAATAACATTTCAAACTTTATTTAACGTAGATTGTATGTATTGCGATAATATTTTGGCATTTTAATTAAAAATGTCACATTTGTAGCAAAGTCTTGCACGTTTATCAAATACAGTAGTCTGTCTTCTTATGTATCAATTAATTTAGTTAACTAAGATATAATGGCAGACTTTTTTGTGTCAATAAGTCAAACTCTCATATAATGCATAGGTAGTCCTTTAGCTAACAGTTTTCTAACGAGTTCCGCTTCAAGACAAATCTAGTGTTCAGCGCTCATAATGTAGGCACTGAAGTGCACACATAGAAATGTTCAAAACAAAACAAAATTGTGGTAAACCCTTTGCCCTCACCACGTTTCATTAACACGTAATTTAAATACATTTCATAACATACCGGTTTGTCGCTTGGCCGTTTAAAACTACTTTTAATAAGGCATTTATCGGCAATTGAAACATAAGTATCTTTTACCGAAATCAGTGAAAATTACTGAATGTTCGGGAAAAGCGCGTAGTAGCTTTTCCAGTCTGCGTTTACTATTAAAAAACGATGAATTTGTTGAATCATATTAAATATCAAATCATTTTTATGCTAAACATGTGAGGTTTGTTTCGCATATATTGTGTGCATTAACACCTGAGATTCGTTAGAAAGATTCAACGTCCGAAATATAAGCTGGAGGATTGAAGCAATTTCGGATATTTTCAGTGAATTATGTTAAAATGTTGAGACTAAAGCGAATTTCTCTTTGTAAACGTTGTAGTTGTGGGAAAAAATTATCTACTTGTCATTCCATAAACATTCACGCCCCAAAGTGTTTCCTTCGTACGGCACACGCACATATGGTATCGCATTACACGCCTTCAATATTGGTTTCGTAAGTATCCATAATTTCCTCAAAATTCGAAAGGCTTCTACCTCTGTAAAAAATCTTATTTGTTGTAAAGTATGATGATCAATTAGTAATAAAAATGGTTCACTTAGCTTCACTGACATAAGATTTCGTTTTGCATGTGCTGTAGACTCGGGAAAATGCTTGAAAATACTCTGAACCGATAACTTTCCAGGAACACACCCTTCTTCAATTTTATGCCAAATAGGTCCGTCCGTTGTTACATTCAGACAGAGTGATCACCTCATTAGATATATTGTGTATCGTATCGTTCATGTCATGTCGTATATTTTTATCATAAAATATAGTTTATACGATTTGATGGCGGTTTATTCATTATTCGTCTTATTCATATATGGTCTTTTAGTCACTATAAGCGAGTTACTACTCGTATCCATATTATTTTCATAAGGAGGGTAACGTTAAGCAAAATTTTACGAAAAGAGAAAAAATTGATCTGTTTTCCCAAATCCCAAACTTCGCCGAGATTTGAAAAAAGCGAAAAGCAAATATTTGAAATAAAATTTGATTTTTCATACTAAAGTTTGAGGTCATAATCGTAATTCCCTTAAGGAATGTATTCAACCAACATTCTGTAGATTCTCAAGCCTCGCTTATCAGCAATGTGCTGCAGTTTACCTCTTGTAATATCAGTTGAACTTTTATTTCCAAGTTCAAAAATTTTATTGCAGATCAAACAGTTCTTCAAGAGATAGAAATATTATAACAAAGAGTTAGTCACGATTTTAGTACGTTCTTTAACTAGTCTAAAACACAAATCATGTCTTAGGGAGCATTGTACAAACAACATCTCTTGAAGTCAAAAGTATTTCGCTGTTTCACAGTATTTTAACTATTTTTGTGTCTATTTTGTGTGATTGCCTTAGAGACTTTCCTAACTTTTCTCAGCAAAGTTGTTTAAACACTTATGATAAGACCCCTTTGTTTTAGAGTTGGTGTCTTTTTCATGCGGTTTCAATTCTAACAACAAATATCTTCGAAGTAACTGTTGTGTAACTTCACTGAACTAGCACTACTGACATCTAAACTACATCTTCGAGATACACTTATTATTCTCATAGTTGCAGGTAACTGTTGTTGTATCGATACATGTAAATATGTCTTACCACATCTATCTTTAAATTATTTAAATGGAGGAAAAGCTACTATTCAATCATTTTCTTAAGTTTATTAGCCAGCGTTTTAAGCAAAAATGGTGCAAAAAGACAAATCCAAACGTAATGTAACAGAAACAGAAAGAGAGAAAAAAGAAATCAAATTAAAATAAAACTCAATGAATCAAAATCATGTGAGGCGGTAAATTCAATTTTGTGGTTTTCCTGTATTTGCTCATTGAACATGTGCACCTATGCATATCATTCAATAGTTTTGCTTCGATTTATTTGGTATTTTTTTCTGCTCTTAAATTTACCACCAAGTAAGGGAGGTATGTCAAGTTTAACGTTCTATTGGTTCGAAGTGCATACATTTACAAAGGAACGCATCTTCTAAAGAGTTTAGATTGAGTAAGCCGGTATAGAATGGTAATAAGAGTGGCTGAGATCTATTAGCAGCAATGACCACCATTCTCGAGGAAACGAATTTCGTTTGGCATTTGGATAACATTTCTTTTGTGTAAAATCTCACCACTGGTGATAGGTTTCTAAAGTTCGCCTTAAGACTAATAAAACTTCTATTTTTGCTTTTACCTTTTTTTACCTCTCAAAATATCATATCTATATATGTATGTGCGTATACACAATTCTTTAGGTCTATTTCTTTCAATGTCTTGCTTGCGCGACAATGTTCAGTTGGCACTGTTAGCAACGTGGTCAGACAGACACTGCAACTAACCTCAAATTATGAATGGAATTTTTTTGAAATTAATGCGTATGTATGTATGTATGGAAAAGCAAGCTATGGTTCTCAGGTGCTGGGATATCATTGTTATTTTAAGTAAAATGTATTTTCAAAATCACTAAAACTGATTTAAAACAAAACTTTCCTTTCCTTCCGTGTTCTCATTGTTGCCATTAAGTCAATTACCTAATAACTTCATTTTGATTTAATAACAAAAAAATATTGCATTGAATGACGAAATTTGAAGTAAAAAAAATTTGTTGAATTTTATCTCCTCTCGTGGAAATACTCGCTGTTGTAATTTTGTCTGAAAAACATCTCGAAACAAAAACCAACCAACTCCAGCAGTGATAAGCATCTTTTTTGTTTTCAGTTTACCTTAAAGCAATTTTCGTGTGCACCAACAGCCTAAACATTGTGAAGTTTATGTTGCATTTCAAGCACGGTTCAATATATATTTGATTTCGCTCTTTCTGTTTTTTTTTTCTGTTTTTGCGCTTGCAGATCTTTGTGTACATCGTAGATGCATGGGTGTGGGTGTGTGATTAAATGATTTGTTCACATTTTAAGCGTGATTTAAGATTTGCCACATTTAGTTTCGTTGTCGTTTGTCCCTCCATTATCAGTAAAGAGTACATTTAGCTACTTGTGCTTGTTGGGTAACAGAGGCAGAGCGTAATTCTATGATCAATTTCTACATATTTTTTTAGCTTCGAATGTAAGAGAACATTAATTCAACGTTAATAGAATAAAAATTCCTTAGAAGTACTAGAAACTTCTTAGCTTAACTTTTTAGCTTTAGTTGAGAGGAATCTCGGATACCCTCCGTAAAAATATGGAAACCATTTATTCTTTTTTTTTAAACGTTGAGTTGTCTACGATTCGTTTGTGCACAAACATCGTGGGTCATCATCTATTGTAGTTTGTAAGTTAATAACTTTAGTGGTTATTTGGTGTCATATAATTGCTCTCGAATTAAAATTTACTTTTCATTTTGAACGCGGAACGAAAAGTCGAGGAAGTTTTCTTTGGAATTTTTCAATAAGAATATGAGCAAATCGTGTCATGAAACTAATCATTTGCGTTAACGATACTTAAAACACGACATAAGTCGTTTTTGAAAGAATTCCAAGCAATCGAAAGTTTTCCGTTAGGCTTTGCCGATAGTAGAGGATTGAAGCCATAACTCTAACTAATCCATTACAAATTAGCCTTAACTTCTTTTGATATATAATTCGTATCGCTTTATTTCGATCTAACCTATGAACATATTTTTTATTCTTTAAACGGCTGACTCCGCCGACTTGTATGGATTCACAAATTTAATAAAGATCGGAAGGGTTCGAATGAATAATTATTCTATTTATTTATAAATTATTTCTATAAGACACACTCAGTTTTACTGACAAAAGTTTGAATCTTCCTCTCTTCCGTCTTTTAACGTTAAAAGATTAAGTGGTTCCTTTTCGATCCGAGCCTCCTCACAGGAGCGTATGTCTCTAGACTGCTTACATAAGCAATAGAAGTCTTTATAGTATATCATTATCTGATTTATTTTTTTTATCTGCCATTTAGTAATCGTTATATTAAAGCTTCCCTGCAGTGAGACCGATTAAAATCATGTTTAAAATACGGAGAGTAGATGTTAGCTTTCTGAAAGGAGATGGCTTCCGCGTTGAATGAAAAACTTTCCTTTATGAATCGTCATAAATAAATATGGAATCGCCACGTAGACACGCCATAAAACACCTATTAGAGGAAGTGAAAATTAAAAGAAGCATTGCCTGCCGAACTTGGCTTCTTGCTCCTACAGCTCAGCCCACCTAGGGAATTGCAAAATGTGATCAAATCTTCTCATTCTAAAAAACTCTCTTACCATGTGTGTTTTTGGTCGTTTTATCTTTAATTGTCGATGCAATCTTTTTTATTTTGGTACCGTAACGCCGTGGAAACGTTGGCTCATCACAGACAACATTTAGCTGATTCCGCTAAATGCAGAGCACAAACTTAACGTCACACTAACTTGTTTTATTTTTCGAAGTGTCATACCATCTCCGCTTTTTAATCAAATATCACAAATGAATTAGACACAAAAAGTAACAATCCCTCTTTAGGCGGTTTTTTGGGCCATAACTCAACGTATGCGATGAGATCCGATGAGTGTGCACCTTAGCATAGACTCTGAAGATCTACTATAATATATTCGATTATAATACTAGTTACGCCCGTTCCTGTGAACCTGCAAAACATATTATATAATCTTCAGATTGTGTGATAAAGTCATCGAAGTCTTTGCAAAGAGCAATGCTCGCTTTAGTTTTTCGTAAATCGTTCTCTACACTCCTCCGGTCTTTTAATTTTGAGAAGTATCTTAAAAATAATGTGCAGCAAGCTCCTTTTCGCTTATAAAAATTATTGGCTATCCACCGTTCTGAAATTCACTATTAGTGCTAGGTGTTTTAGATGTTCAATTGAAGTGCAAATATAATTTCGATGCCAATTAAATTTCAAACTATTAAGGAGGATCTATTGACTGGAGCGTCTAAATTCGAAGTTTGAAAGAATTCCACACCAGTCAAGAATATAAATATACTTTATGTGGTCTTTAATGAACAATTCTTAAAATTAGTTTGCCATTCGAGATAAACCTTTGATACGAAAACGTGATGCACTTGTCAGTTTCTTTCACAAAAACTGCGTTCTAGCCTGCAATGATATTATGTCATACTTTACTTTTTCCATTCGAGGTTGTTCAGTGCACTGGGAAACATTTACAAGATGCATATAATAAAGGAAGCGAAGTGATCCGCAATTCATAATGAAACAAAAAGAAAATTATTAGCAGATTAATAGAATTTTACGAAAGTATCTAAAATTCGGTCTGAATTCACAGCTTTGTCCTCTCATTCTTAGTCCAAAGAACAAAAACAAAAGGCAAAAAAAAGTAATCGTAAGAATATAAACTCTTTATAAAGATCACATATTGTTATTGTTTTTGCAACAACCTGTGGCAAAAAGATATCAGATAAGCATCTCTCTAGGTGAACACTGAACTCAATTGAGATGCACACAAGTCAACAACCAACATATTGTGGAAAAGCAATAGAGCACCAGAACCACCAGTAACTTTACCCATAAGAGCAAAAGCAATAACAACATCAAGAGTTTGTTCGATTAACATATGTAAGCATGAACTGAACACACGCGTGCATATAGGTTTGTAAATGCATATTATTAAGGCATGCATGATATTTAGAGGAGTGAGTTTAACGTATGGGTATATGTGGCGGAATTTTCCTTCTTTTTGAGTTTTTATTTCAGTTTTTTCTTTCAGTATTCGTTTTTTTACTTAGGTTCTTTGGTTATTGTTGTTGTATAATTTGCATATGGAACCACCACAGTGTGATCAATGATAAAGTTTCTCTACACAATATACATGACGATGACGATGATGATGCTGATGATGGTGATCAGCATCAACATAGTAATCATTGCTATTGTATATGAAGCCCTCTTTTATGCTATTGCCGTTGCTCTCGCTATTGTTACTCTGATTTTGCAGGGTGTGGGTGATGAAGTTTATTAGGTTTTAAAAGTTTATAAACGTGTTTGTTCAATGATTTAAAGGAATTAATACATTAAACGACTTTTAAAGATAATCTATTGAATATAACCGCAACTCTGTTCTCTTCTTCTTTTCCATTTCTTTCTTTTTTCAGTGCCTAGACCAAAGGGCCAGCATTCCGCTCCCAGGGGAGGTCCACCGCGTTCATGGACTAATGCTGAACTGACAGAGGCTTTGCAGCACGTATGGAATAAGAAAATGACAACTTCTCAGGCTTCGCGCATCTTCGGCATACCTTACAACTCATTACTAATGTACGTGCGTGGCAAATATGGGAAGAGTTTAAAGCTTGAACAACTGCGCAAAGATTGTATTAGTGGCCCGCCGTTGGAATTGCTACAAATGGGTGCGAGTGGAGGCAAAAATTCTGGCGAAACAAGAGAACAACGGGAGGCACGGAAAGAAGCTCAACGCAATGCCGCCGCTAATGCAGCGGCTGAATTAGATTTAACAGCGGGGTTATCAGGTGGCCATAGCAGCGGCCCTCACAACACTAGCTCAGAATCTGATTTGCTGGGCGGCCCTAATGCTTTATTCAATCCTTTTAATCCTCAAGGATTTTATCCCGATTTCCCTGGAGGTTTTCCTGGTTTACCGTTAAGCATGTTAAATCTCTTACCTCCCGCAGACAGATCGCAGCATAGCGGCGTAATGCATCATGGCTTAGGAATGGATGAAGATTGCAAATCTGATCGTTCTAAGCAATCATCATCTTTGGACGATGAATTTGCGGCGGCAGCTCAGTCCTTGGCATTACAACGACCACCTGAGGAAAGGCGTCACAGTGATTTGATGCCCAATAATGCGACAAACAATAATTCAAATCCCGCTTCTACTTCCAGTTCACAGGCTAATGGAGGAGGGGGTACGGGGGGACAACAAGATTGAAATTTGTGGCGGGATTGGGGTTCAAATCCCATGTTTTTCCCGCCAGCAGAGAATAATTATGACTTCCTTAATATCGACGATCCTTTAATAGCCGACTTAACCAACAGCACCAGACGTCATCATCATTGTTCCACATCCGAACGAACGCGTGAATTTAATCAGAACCTATATATGAGCCGTAAGAAATTAAGACGTTATCGTCAGAAACGTTTTAGCAAACATCATGGACACCATAGCCACCAAAATCATCATCATCACCATCATCATCACTCGCATCAAGCAGCAGCCCATCCATCTCATGCAGCATCAGGTAGTAACAAAGATAATGCGATCAATGCGTTTATGAATCTACCGAATCCATTAAATATGTCGCCGACGGTTATACGAACTTAGAGGTAAAAATTAAAATTTTAAATAAAAGTGGTTAAGAAAAAACTTTATCTTGTATTTGCTTACATAACGTACATAATAACAACAACAATACCGATAATTGGGACTTCGGCCAAGTAATTTATCAATTGCAATATTTTTTTATATTAACGACTTTCTCCGGCTTTTTTTCTATTTACTTATTTTTTATTTTTTTTGCGTCTTCATATCCACCACTGAAGTGTTCAACTATACAAGATACATCCTTTTATTTGGTGCATAGAGGATCTTATTGTTGTATATACATTCTCGAAAAACGTCAATTTTAAACATATTTTTTCGATCTGCATGTCTGCCTCCCAATAGTTGAATTGTCAAATTTGATATAGAAAAGTGAAGCTTGGGCTATATTTGCTCAGTTAATGTAGTTAAAAACTATGTGAATGAGAAAAACATCTGTAACACTTAAAGATATGTTTGTCTTACCAGATGCATAATAAGAGAAAAACATATTTGTATAGAAATATTTATATAATAAAAAGAGAATACTGACATAGAGAGAAAGATGGAGAGAGCCTTACGGTATAAACATTTTTATTTACTTACTGTATAAACATTTAAAACAAACGCTGCATTTACTGGAGGTGGTGGATATCCAAATATCGGCTAACGGCGATTACAAATTCTTTTGGCACAAACTGACAATATTAAGAAAATCTTATTAAAAGTTAATGCTTATTAGTAAAAAACAACGATTTAATTTTTTTTAAAAAAAGGCTATACATTTATGCTTATATTATAATATTTACTTGTAATAAATTTAGCAGAAATTGTTTGTTTTTTTAATTACAATATATATGAATATGTAGATTTTTTTATGTTTGGTGCTTTTAGTTCCTATACTTTTTTTAAAAAACCTGTAAAAAATATTCAAACATCCATTTTTTTTAAATTTTAGTTTAATAATAATTTTTATTAAATTAAAAGAAAAATTTTTATTAGAAAATATTCAATAAAATCCAAATCGCAGACTTTCAAAGTCCTTTAATGTTACGTTTTTTTAAAATAATTTTTATGCTTTATTATATTTTAAGTTTAACTTTTAATATTTTTTTTGTCAAATCAAAATTTTTTTGTTTAAATATTTTTAGGAAAATAAAACAAACTGTAAATATAACGGAAAATTAAAGCAAAACGCCACTAGTATTATATGAAAACCAAAATCATTTAATAATAAACTTAAGTAGTAAGAATTATTTGTTTATTAATTTTTACATTATTATTATTATTTGAAACCTATTAACTGTAAAAACATCAACAAACAAACAAATCGAAAATATTGTCATAAGTCTTATCTGATCGATAAATGTATATTAGTTCTCCCTGTATCCACATAAAACAAAACAAAGAAAGTACTCGGTATAAATAAATTATTATACAAATGAATATAAATTGTAATTTACATAAAAAATCACAAACGGAAGCGGATAAAAAAAGAAATTAAATTAAATGTTTAAAAAAATGTTTGGTTTTGTTTTATTTCTTCGTTTTTCCTTTTCTTTTTTCGGATTTTCTTTTTGCCGTAAACAAAAAGGGACTTTACACTCGCACAAAATCATTGGGAAAAATATATATTAAGTACATCTTATGTAAATTTAAGGGCAATGTGTTTTATTATAAAAACATTTATATATCTTAACTTTTATGTAAATACGAAAATTTGTGCTTCATGTTCATTATTTTCTCTTATTCGAAAACTGTAAAAGTTCTTCTTAATTTTTAAATCTTCAATCTCTTAAATTTAGCCGAATCCCACTTCTAAATTCATTGTAAAGTACATCATGGCAACAAACAATTTGCAACACTTTTCTGCTTTGTTTCTCAATTGCTATTTTTCAAATCTTTATGGCTCCTGCTCTTTGTTAAGATAATTCTGATCTTTAATCTTTGCATTATTATTACAATTTCATTCACACAAATATTAAGAGGGAGGGTCTTTGATATTTAGTTTATTCCCATATTTGTGTACTCACAGCCATAAATTGGGGATGCAATAACTTCAGTACTCCATTTGCAACACCTAATTGGCACCATATCGAAAGCTACCATTCTTCATAAACGTTGTATTACATCAACTGTTTTATGGTGCAAATATGGGTCACTTAGGCTGAATGCCATTGAATCACATTTGATGCTAGGCACTTAATAGGAAAAACTGTGCTACCGAATTAAGTGTTTCTAAGTAAAAGCGTAAATCGCAATCTAAGAGAAAAAGAGGAAATCGTTGTCGTTTAATCTCAAAGAAATGAATTAATAAAAGAGAAAATCCGTTTTTTATGCAAAACAACTAAATCGATACTATAATTAGCGTCGGTCGCGAAATATATAAAGTCTCTTCCTATACCTTAAAAACGCATCATAACTTCAACAAACTATCTATTGTGAATATAATTTACGGTCTTTTGCTCTTATTTTTTCTTAAGTGCACAATATCAAGCAGCAAAACACTTTATTCTCTTTATGTATTTTTAAATTTTGCTTCTTTGCTCTCAGTATGGACGGTCAGATTATGAATACAGCTTGTATTGACGTGTTCATCGCTCATGTTTACAAACTTCAACGCACTGACTTTCGAACAACAATAAAATACACACAGTATTTAAAGTAAAACAAATAAACGAGGCGTGCCAAAGTTTCATTTACGATCTCTTTTATATGCATGCCACATATGGATTGTTAAAGTATGTAAAACTACAAAAACCCTTACCACTAAGCAGTAACAGAAACGAAATAACGTTTTTAAAAGATAACCAACAATATCAAGGAGTGAAACAAACTTGCTATTCTTTGGAGCTGTTCTGTACGCCCGATATTTTGTTTTCATATTTAAATGCAAATCAATTCTTCAGACACATACATGTGTATGTGTTATTTTTCTATTAAAAATATAATAAATGTGAAAAGAAAATACTGATTTTAATCGTCTGATAAAAACATGGGTTAACTTCTCTGACCCAATGCCGGTGGGCCTATTATAAACACTGTACAGAACATATTTAAGTATTTACTTACTTTGAAAAAGTCAAGCAAAGGCACAAATCTTAATATATATTTCTTTCGTATTCAACTTCATTGTTTAGAATTTGATAAATAATTTTGATGTGAATAATTAATTTTTATAAAATGTAATCGTAATATTATAAAGTTTTTTGTTTTTTGCATGACACACTTAGACCGAATTTATTATGGCTACTGAATAAATATTAAATAAATTACAATGAAATAGTAAAAAATTATAGAAAACACTTAAACTATTTTACAAATAAAATAGGGATACTTTGAAAAATTACTTACACATAGAGAGCGAACAATGTTGAAACAGGGTAAAATCTAATATTTAAAAAACAATTTACAGATGTAGCAAAATCAAAAAAGGAAAAATTAATAAAAAAATATTAATGATTTAAATATCTACAAAAAATACATAAAAAATATTTTGTACCAACATTAAAACCTAAATAAAATACTTCAAGAAAAAACAAAAGAAATCATGTTTGCTGTCGAGCAAGTATTGTACCTAAAGTTACCCAATAAAAGTTGCTAACGCTTTTTCTAGTTACAAGCGTTGCAGTTCACCGTTCACAGCATATTATTTGCAATATACGCGTCTACATTTTAAATTAGTATCTGCTATGAGCTATGTCAAAATTTTGAAATTTCCATTTTTCAAATTCGATTTTTCAGCAATTGCACCACCGTATGCACTTACAGCTTATCTTAGATTTAAGCTTTCCATCTAATTCTTTGCGACTCTGTGGGTAATAACAGACTGTTAAGTGCAACGATCATGAATTTCGATTATTTCGCATTGAATAACACTTTCCGATGGTGAATGTAATAAAAAAGAAAATGAAAAAAATAAAAGTTCGAATATCGAACGCAAGAAAGGCTGTAACGACGATTCCAATTAATATGACAGTTTATTTTGAAACTTTAACATTCCAGAGAAGAGTACTCGTTACTAATCGCTTCGTATATATGTTATGTTGTAAGATAAGCGGCAAACCAATGGTTCCAATATAAACTTTACAATGGTTAATAATAGAATACTAGAAAGGAAACAAAGTTCTGCTCTTCAATTGAAATACTGAATAATTGATACACATGTTTGTTCAGCCATTTTAAACTTCCTGTTTAATTAGATCCTTTCTTCGCTTGGCATTCTATACGCCTCCTACAATGCTATCTACGGCGAACTGACACAAAGTATAATTTAATAAAACAACTAATATTAGAAAAGAAAAGAAGAAAGAAAATGAATTTTTAAAAGTAAGTAAAATAAAAAATTACGAACAATTATAAAAAAATATTTGTTAATTAGTTCATTAATTAAATAATATATTAATAATTTAATGTTAATTAGCGTATAAATATCATGACAGAAATATTATTACAAAAAACATGAAAATTGAAGAATTTCTTTGTAAGAGCTAAAGAGTATAATTATTGAGTAATAAATAAAAATTTAAATAATATAACACTCTCTTCTTTTTTTTAAATAAAAATGAATGAAGTCAAAATGAAAGAATAAAAAGCTTCAAGCCTTACGAATTTTTTTGCCTGCATTGTGTTTAGCCAAGACAACATCTACTACGAACCAAAACAGAATATTCCCTTTATTTCTGTATTGTCTCCGGTTTCCATACTATTAGAAATTTAGAAGAATTTTTAAAAAAAGCATATGGTTTGTGTCTTTGCTTACATACAATCAAAAAGCACTCACTAACCCATTAGAAAGTTGATACGTGTGAATGAATTTGAATGGAACATTAATCAACAGTCACCTTGAATCGAGCCTTAATCAAAAAGCCCCTTGAATTGAACATTAATCATAAAGCCGCTTGTATCGCACATTTGCAATTCGTAGAAAATAACCCTGTTGCTCTGATCTCTTACTGTTTGTAGGCAAAGAACAAACAATAGTGTAAACACAACCCGCAACAAATTAAGGCAGCAAATAGTTGCCAGGACAAAAACTGCACTCGCCTTCCTTACCATATTATTTGATAACTTGATATAAACGTAAACAACTAATATATCGATTGCGAAATAACGTTGTGAACACAATGAAGCCGCGCTAATGTTCCAACAAATTCCAACATATGCATTTAAACCTGTGTTTACATGATTGGTTCGTTGCATTTTCGTTTTTCCATACATTTTTCACATTTTGTCTGTAATTCTCAATGGAAAATATTTTTTGAAAATATAAATAAAAAATTAGTTATGAGCAAAAAATATTTTGCTCAAATTGTTTAACAAAATCTCTGAAAATTTTATTGAAAATTATCATCGCTAAGTAAAGAATTTTACTAACAAACATATACAGTGATTCAGGTGATGCAACATTATTCTTTCAGAAATAAAAAAAGACCAGAATGCAAACGAATAATGCTATAATACTGTAATATTTTCATATTGTCGAATACCAGATGAGTGCTTATTGTTAAAAATACATCCGTGTATAGTTATATTTTATTTTTTGTCGAGTTTTCGTTTAAATGAGAACTTTTAAACTAGCTGAAGCAAATTGTTTATATTACCACCCTTGTTTTAGTTTAAAAATGTTGTTTGCCTGTTATGAAAATCGCTAAATATTCAGTAGCTGACTCTCTGAGCTTGTAGCGTTTGTTTACGTTGTCATTCCCATTTTTGGCTTGAGTTTGAACGACACGAATGTGTTGTAAGTAATCACGTGTACGTGTGAGAAAAATGCATTCGGCCCATTTTATGTACCGAGCAATTAGAATATAGTTTTACAGAAAATGAAAAACTTACTGAATAGTAACAAGTTTATATTATGGTAAAATTAAATTTCGACCAACATTTCAAAATATTAAACATTAATTCGTAATAATAAAGTTCTTCAACATAAAAATGGACAAACGTGTTTTATACATTAAATCAGGATAAGTAAATGGAATTTCTATACAAGTCCTTCGCGCTGCAAAAACAACTCCAGGGAATGGAAGCTTGATAATGTCGCTGAATAAATACTACTTTGCGTTATAAGCATGGAAATGACTGCTTGTTGTTGTAGAACTGCGAAGACCTGTGTTTTTTGCTAATTAAAAAGAAGGAATGCCTCTAACCGATGCAATATACTAAATCTTCGTACAGAAACATTTCTATTCCAGTCTATTTAAGAGCAATTTTATAAAA
>KK351440.1:42924-55015 GCA_000671755.1 Glossina brevipalpis
TTTGTTTTGTATAAAATTTAGGTCAAGTGCTTTTTAAAAAAACTTCTGATAGATACTAAAGCATTGCAACAGATGTTTCGTTTTTTGCTGTTTTTTTTTGGTTATAAATAATCAAAAGGTAGAATCTCTTTTAAGTGATTATATAACAAAAAAAAAAAGGGATCTTTTAAAATTTCGTAAATCAATATATAAAAAAAAATAATGTTTTTTTTTCTACCTAATTATTTAATTATTGCTTATATATTTTTTTTTTTGTACCCACCAACGAAGGATTGGGGATATATTAATTTTGTCAGTTTGTCTGCAACACCCAGAGAGAAGTTTCAGAGAGATCCCATAAAGTCTATATATAGTCTTGGTAAACATCACAGATTTGGAATCGGTTTAAGTATGCCCGTCTTTTCGTCTATATAATATTTATGCTAAATATTCTCTTGGTCGCAAAAACGAAGATATCGGAAAGTTAGCTATTGTCTAGTATCAGAACAAAAATGGCAATGATCGACCAAGTCCGGTCGATGTAATTGAATATTGGAGTCTGTCTAAGTTTTCTTTTTAAACATTTGCTACATTCTAAAAGAAGTTTCAGAAACCCATTCAAAAATCTATCTCCGTCCCTCTGCAAATCTGTCTGCTTATCTGTAGAATGCCGGTGACAAACAATAACATATCTGTATGAAATTGGGCAATAACACATTGAAAGTTCTTTAAGTAATTCACCTTTTCTACATTAAGATACATCTTTCGAAGGGATTGTGGTATTAAATTTTCCTTTTTTTATACTCAATACCATTACCAATACCAATGGAAATTATAACGTGACACGAAAAATTACACCAAAATTGTGGTCATTTTGCAATTTGCCTTAGCACTAACCATAAAGAAGAAAAATGACCGCCATAATCTCTTACAGAGTTGCATTTTAAAGTAAAGTGATTGTCAAAAAGCCTTGTTCGTGTTTTTTTTGTAAAATACGCACACATCAAATGAGGAATCACACGGATAGAATACGTAATTTGCTTTGTTTACAAATTTTTGTTCTTGTTCTTTGTAAAAAATCACGCACACATTAAAAGAGGGATCACACGCATAGAATATGTATTTGCTTTGTTTACAAATCACACACAAGCACGTAAAGAGAAATAGTATAACGCACACCATCAAATGGGCATTAACGTGCTGCAAGAACACAATAATTAACTGCGATTTATGGTTTACAAACACAGGCTTGTTTGTCAAGTTACGAAGCAGCGTAGATAACTGAAAATAACAATAAAATTAGCAAAATTAAATTAAAAGTAGGTAAAAAAATTATACAAACATATTTAAATCCTGTAAAAGAACCATTTCATTTTATTAAATGTCAATACACGACAGTATTTTGGGAGCATAAACTAAAAACGTAAATGCAGACACCGCCTTGTTTTGATTGAAAAACTTAATAAGGAAAATGTCGAACTTTGGTAACTCTATTCTGTGATTCAGCAAACATATGTAAATGTACGAAAAAAAAAATTTGCAAAACTCAGTATTTTTTTTTTTTTACCAGAAAAATAATAAAAAATTTTCACGAAACACGTAAAATTTTAAAGAAAATTTGTAAAACATCACAAAATTGTGCAAATGAATGTGGCTTCTTACCGGCAGTCGATAAACGAAACGCTACAAGCTTTCGTTTTACAAATAGAACAATTTCTGGAAATTTTTTGGAAAACAATAAAACAAATCCAACAAGAACTATCGCAATCCACTAACACTTATTCTCCTATTGAATTTACCGATTTGCAAAGAACTTTATTTAAAGTTTTACTTATATTATTGATATTCACTGCAGCATTAATTGCGTATTCGTGGCGAGTTTACGGTAAAGTAATAACAGAGAAATTTGTAAGACCAAGTAAGAAAAATATGAAAAGAATTTAATAAATAAATAAATAGCGATAATTAATATTTGCAAATTGAAATTTGTAGGTACATTAAAGGAGATTGAAGAGTTGAAATTGTCGGTAGCTAAGTTGAAATTACCTAAAGAACATACACCTAGAATCTAAATTTCAACGCTTTCTTTGTCTATAATATGTCAAAAATTAAAAAATTTTTTACTCGAAAAAAGGAAGAAGCTGCATTTAAATTAAAAATAGGTGGAACTTTAGGTCAAGGTCATGCCCTTAACGCTCCTTCGGAGCCATCGGGTTCTCAACGTAAATCTAATTATAAGGCATATGAGCCAGCTAAACGTAAGGAATTAAGCGATGAGGCTCGAGCGGCAGCTGCCGCTGCCTTAGCACGTATTGAAACGAAGGATACAAGAGAATTTAATACATCATTAGCAGCCATTAAGGCTCAAGCTAAACGAGAATTAGAAGCAGAACGCAAAATAAGAGAAGAAAAGAAAGTTGAGGAATTGTCATCAGAAATTGAGGTGCGTACTAACAGCACATTAGCTTGTCAAGGTGTATTCTTTCGCTGTCCCATGATAAGTGACGACGTTTTACCTAAAAAAGAGTGGAAAGTGAAAATTAAAGAATTTCTTTATCAACAATTGGAAAATGAAAGGGCGTTAACATCTTGTCTGATTATACAAAATTGTAATACTAGAGAAAAGGTGATTTTATATAGACAGGCTTTGTGTTATAAACAACTAAAAATATTTTTATTATTTTGTAATTATAGGCTGAAGAATGCGTTAAAACAATAGTAAAATATTTGGAAAATATAATTAATCATCCAGAAGAAGAAAAATATCTTAAAATACGTTTATCTAATAGGTAAGTTTCACGTAATAAAAGTGAACATTTTTATCGCCCAACATAAAACAAAATTTTAGTTACAAGAAATTTGATATTCTAATAATTCATTAAATCATTATTTGTTAGAATTTTTAGCGAAAAGGTTCGGTATATAGAAGGAGCTTTAGATTTTTTAATAGCAGCCGGTTTTCGTGAAATTGAAATTGACAATGAAGGCTTTCTTATTTGGTCAACGGATAATATTGAAGACGGTCAAGATTTACCAACACTATTAGAGGCCTTAAAAAACGCTGAGCCTATTACTTTAGAATTGGAGCGTAACATTAAAGTGTTATTACCATCGCAAGCTAATCGTGTTAAATTGCCCGATGATTTTTATCGCATTTCACCCGAAGAAATTAAAAGAGAACAACAAATGAGATCTGAAGCTTTAGAGAATGCTCAAGTTTTAAAGACTAAAGCTATGAGAGAACGAGAAGAACAACGTGTATTACGTATGTATCGTTACTCTTTGGTACGTGTAAAATTCCCCAACGGTATTTCTATTCAAGTAAGTTAGATAAATTAAAATGAATCGTAATAAAACTGTAATCTCGTTGTAATGTTCATCGTTCGCTACTAGGGTACCTTCAATGTTTATGAAAAAATTAGTGACATCTTCGAAATGGTTCAATCCTGTCTTAGTGATGAGACTCTCGAATTTAATTTGATCTCTTCAAGTGATGGTAAACTTACAGATGAAGATATGGATAAATCTCTCTATGATTTAAGGCAAGTTTATTAATTTGTTATTTTTTTTTTCTATTTTTCTATTTAATTTATTTATTAATTTAAATATTTATTTGATTATTTATATTTTAGACTCATTCCAAATGTTGTTTTGCTGTTTTCAATACCTGGCCAAACTAATACCAACTATATTGATATTAATTTTCTTAAAGAAGAATTGTTACTATTGGTGCAGTCTTTGTAAATCTTAAAGCCCAAATTATCATTGAAGAATAATTCTATATATTGAAAAATTTATTTATATATGTATTTTTGTTTGCTTTCATTTGCATTCTTTTTGCATTTGATTTCATTTTTTCTTTATTACTTTCGAATAAAATTTAAAGCATAAATTGTTATTACACAACAATTACAGTGTAAGTGAATTCATTATTTGAAAAACAATCCTCTTCGCGCGTAAGTTAATATTCTTTTAAATATAGAATACAAATTTAAAATTCAGAAATATTTTTCAAAATATATTCGTAATTTTGAATAACTAAAGTAGCTTTGCATTTGTAATTTGTATAGGTCCGTAATACCGTTTCATTTAACGTATAGATGCATATTTTCTCATTTAGTATTAGACTTTGATTAGATTAAGTCATGTCCCGTTTACTTGCCTACGTCAGTCATACAATTTTAAGAATTTTTTTTTAATATTTTTTTTTTTTTTTTGTTCAAAATCGATTGTTATTATATTATGTAGCTGGAATATCATGTGTAAATAAATGTAGAAAATATTAGCTTTAAGAACACTTATAATATTATATTAGGTTCCTTAATCAAATATAAAGCTGTATATGAAGCTAATTATGATATGTGATAGATGATATTGAATCACAAAAATAAGCTGCAAATTTCAATACATGAAAAATATTTTCTTTTTCAAATTTACATTAAATTCGATTATCGAAGACCTTTTCCAAATCTAGAAATACGAACTCGGGCATGTTTGATACACATTACCTAAGGAGGACTACGAAATATCTCATAAGATTGGCAAAACGAATTCTTTTAAGCGGCAGGACTGGAAAAAATTATTAAATAAAACGGCTTTGTTTGGTCATTTTAATAAAAATGAATCCAAATTTCATAAATTATTATGGATCAACATAAAAAAATTCAATTTTTAACGCGTTATCCTTATTTTTTAGGTTGTATAAGAACTTAATGTTTTCAACTGTAATAAATTTCTTCAAACAGTTGGCCATCTAAAGGCAAGAGTAGAAAAACAAATTTTTAAAAAAATTAAAAAGTATTTACGAAAAACCATATATATATTATAGGACTTACTTATAAAAATGCAAACTTTATTGGAACTCATTTAAGAGAAACAATATTCATTAAGGAAGTTGTTTAAACTGGAACAAAATGGAATTCTTAGAATTGGTGAAACATTTCAAAACTAAAACTCTGGCAACAATATTTTTTTTTTTTTTGACATTAATTCAATCAATGGAATTGTTTTGTTTTTATTTCAGTTTTGGCACGTGTTGAATACGAAGAATTTCGATTTATTATTTGAAAAAAAAAAAAAATTAATAATCATCTGTAACAAATAGTTATTAAAAATGCCTAAATCGAAAAGAGATAAGAAAAGTATAATTTTTCTTCTATTTCGTCAAGAAGATTATGTTTCTAATTTCTCGTTGTTATTTTGCAGTATCGCTAACAAAAACTGATCGGAAAGGATTAGCTTGGAAGCAATTAATAATTGAAGATATTCGTAAATGTGCCGAAACGTATCCTAATATTTTTGTATTTCAAGTACAAAATATGCGCAATAATTTATTAAAAGATTTACGAAAAGAGTGGCGACAAAATTCTCGTTTTATATTTGGGAAAAATCGAATTATGCAAATTGGTTTAGGCAGGACTAAAGAGGAAGAGGCCCAGAATGGCTTGCATAAATTGTCAAAAAGATTAACCGGTCAAGTGGGTTTATTATTCACGGAAAAATCGAAAGAAGAAGTATTGGAATGGGCCGAAAATTACTGGGCTTTAGAGTATGCTCGTGCCGGTTTTATAGCCACTGAGACGGTTGAATTGTCGGAAGGACCTCTAAAAGATTTCTCTCATTCCATAGAACCGCATTTACGTTCTTTGGGTATGCCTACGAAATTGCAAAAAGGCGTAATTCACTTGTACAAAGATTATACAGTATGCGAAGAGGGTAAGGTTTTAAATCCTGAACAAGCAAGGATTTTGAAATTAATTGACAAACCCATGTCAAAATTTCATTTAACAATAAAATGTTCGTGGTCTAAAACTGAAGGATTTGAGTTGCATAAAGAAGATGATCTTCAAAATAATGATAGCGGCCAAGGAGAAGAGGAAGAAACAGTAGAAGGTATGGAGCAGGATGACGATGATGATGATGATGATGATGAAAATGATTAGCCTAAGTTTTAATTAGTTCTATATTTAATAAAAATTTAAAAAAAAAAACCAAAAAAAATTAAGCTGAAGAAACACTGCCACTACCTCCACCACTGCTGCCGCTTTTTTTTGTAGGCTTATAAGCAATCACATATCGTTGAGCTACAGGCAGCGGCTCAGCGTAACCATTAGTATATGAAGAATCCTCAAATAAAACCTCATAATCCTCAGTAGCGGATTGAGGTAATTTATGTATAATAGCTTTGTAAAAGCAAGTCGTTTGGGGATACAAGGCCATAACTGTAAAACAAAAAACAAGAAGTTTTATCAACATAAGTGATGCATACTTTTCTATACCAATTATATTATATGTTTTATTTGCTTACCTATTGTCTCTTTGGGAAATAAAGCATGACCATCTGTTTCCGGATTCGCTCTCATCAAAGGCAATGGTATGACTTTACGTTTACTTAAAACGTGTCGATCTTTCTGTTCTTCATCTATATCGATAACATCGTATTTGTTTTGCCGTTGTAAGAATTGTACTACTTCGGCTAAAATCCAATTCTCCTCATCCTCCACACCCTTAACTAAAGCCGCAACGTTATCACCCACTTTGGCTATGTAATTACTTTCGGCGGGAATTGCTCCACACAGAGGTGGTACTTTTTCACCCGGTTTGCTTACAAACAAAGGCAATGTTTGTGCTGATATTTGGACCATTTTCATGAGAGCACCACGTCTTATTGCTTCCTTATTACCAGCATTGCGTGCCTGTATACGCCTTTCGTTACGTATATTACGTATTTCTTGAATTTTTTCCAAAGCATTACGGATTGTAGCTTCCTCTACTACAGCGTCTTGTAAGCAAGATTTATATAAAGATTTTAATTTACTTGGCGGCAAATTTGATTGTTGAGCTCTTGTTAAACTGTTTATATTGCCCTCGGAACGACGGCGTTCTTCATCGATTTGATGTATCAGACGTTGCACATCTTTGAGTTTGATATGGATTTGTTGAGCCGCATTTTCGGCAGTTAGAGACATAATTGTCTTCAATTTTTCTCCGTTTTTTTTAATGTTTAATTTCTTTTTGTTTGTTTCCTTAAGTTTTTAAATTTTTTGAAGTTGTTGTAAAAAAAAAAGTTATTTTACATTAAACTTTTCTTCTTCTTGAAAAAATTAATCACCAAATTGATAGATTTGCCAGATTGTAATTATTGTTTAGATGTTTGTTAGATGAAAAATTACACAAAGTGGCAATGTATTGTTGATTTTTGTACATTATATAATACCTGGCAATACCTTCATGTTCATTGTATCGAAAAGCGATTCATCTTAGCACTTCTTTCCGTCTTTAACTTTGGTCAAGAGCAGACATGGCGTAAGTGAACAAATTTATATTTGTAAATATAATAGAAATCCTTGAAGAAAATTAAAATATTTGTTTTTATTCACTTGTGAAATTACATGGAAAGCTTATAAATAAATATATTTTTGGTATTACGGCAATTAAAAACCAACTTCTTGGAATCTCAATAATCATGGAAGTGTGGAAATAATTGCAAAACTAAATGAAAATAAAAATGTATTATTGTAATAATAACAAACGATTAATTCAAGTTATTAATTAAAATAATTTTTATACATTAGTTTTATATATATATATATATATATACATTTTAGATTTATTTGAAATGATTTTATTTAAAAAAGAAAAATTAATTTTTTTTCATTTTTTCTCACTTCTAGTTCGAAAGTTTCACGTGATACATTATATGAGAGTGTTAATGCAATTTTGGGTTTTTCACAAACGAAAAAACGCCATTTTTTGGAAACAGTGGAATTGCAAATTGGCTTAAAGAACTATGATCCTCAAAAGGATAAGCGTTTCTCCGGAACTGTCAAGTATGTTAAGCGCAACCTGTAAAAATGATTGTTTGACTCGCAATTCAATATGAATTTGTCCGACCGATCATTTGTTACAGGAAGTCGGGTGTTTTCATTTCTAACATGTCACTCGGCGGACCTGCACTCAGGGTCTTAAAAACCAAATGAGTAGGCTCTCCTTTAGAGGTGCTCTACGTTGAAGCACTCTGAAGTGTAGCCGCCCCCCATTTAGTTTTTTTTTTTTAAAGTATAAACTGAAAGAAAAATCGAAAGGAAAATGATAAAAACTACGCTTTAACCTCTTCGCAAAGAGGTGTTGTGTAAGTTTAAAAAAAAAAAAAAAAAAATTCAAATTCGAAAATACAATAAAATTGTGATGATTTATTTGCATGTATTACCTGAAAATCATTAGAGCCTTTTGGTTTTTATGTGGCAAAAATCGACTGAAGTTTACATCTCTTTATCAATAATTTTCACTCTTAACGGACGTTGTTTTTTCTTTAACTCATTATTTTTCCATTTTACAGATTGAAGCATATCCCGCGACCTAAAATGAAGGTTTGCATTCTTGGCGATCAGCAGCATTGCGATGAAGCCGCCGCTAACAATATTGAATGCATGGATGCAGAAGCTTTGAAAAAACTAAACAAGAATAAGAAACTAGTTAAGAAATTGGCAAAATCGTACGATGCTTTCTTGGCATCCGAATCGCTGATTAAGCAGATTCCCAGGCTTTTGGGCCCTGGTTTAAATAAGGCTGGAAAATTCCCTGGTTTACTTTCGCATCAAGAGTCTATGACTTCGAAAATTGAAGAAGTTAAATCCACAATCAAGTTCCAAATGAAGAAAGTCTTATGTTTATCTGTAGCGGTCGGTCATGTTGACATGAAACCCGATGAATTGGTTCAAAATATTCATTTGTCTATTAACTTTTTGGTATCACTTTTAAAGAAAAATTGGCAAAATGTACGCTCTTTGCACATTAAAACGACAATGGGTCCACCTCAACGTTTGTATTAGATTTTTCTAACTTTTATCAAATAGAAAATAAAGTTATGGTGTTATGCCTGGGCACAACACCTATTTTTTTCTAAGAAAATATTTGAAGAATTATTTAAACAATAGGTTAAAAGTACGTTGTGATTCGTTGAATCTGACGCGATGTCGGTAAAACTCTGCTCACATTAATAATACCGTAAACCTTGGAACTACAAGTTGCTAGATTCTGACGGAATTTTTAAATAAATTCATGATTACAAAACTTTTATGTATTCTGTCATATACGTATAGTTCTATAAAATGTCTTATAAGAACAAGATGAAGCATTTTCGTGACTTAAAATGTTCTCATTAAATATTGAGACGGCCATCAAGCCCAAGTAAACAAGCTCTTCGGAGTAGTGCAATCTTTTTATATCGTTTTGACGGCAAATGAACGCGAAACGTTCCTTCTGTAGTTGGACGGACTATCTTTACAATTTTAAAATTTAACATTGTCCTGTTTTCTTGGCATAATATAATGATTTACTAAGCAAACATAAATATAAATTTTCGAATTACTTCAAGGATTCATGGCATATATTAAAGCGAGCACATCATCTATAGACTCTTGTCTCCAATAAACATCGCTTGTACGTTATTTTTCATAGTAAAATTACAAACCAGCGAACTTTTTTGGAAATTTCAATCACTTCGATAATAATCTGACTTGAGACAATTGACGCAATTAAAAATTGAACAAAAATGTCGTTGCAAACGTACGTCAAAGCGATACGGATGTTACTAATATTTTACGATACGTGATATACGTGATATCAAGCACAATTAAATGGTAAAAATTCCTCATTTCCCCTAAGCCAGATCAAAAATCTTAATCTTTTTTATTTATTTGAAAATTTCTTAAGAATTCTTACTCTTTTCGAAGATTTCATTCGTTGGTTATCTTTTAGTTTCTACGTCGTCTTACGAAGAAGTGTGACAAATACGATCAAGCTGATATGTATTACAGAGTTGTTAATTTTTACAAGAGAGCGCCAGCTGATATTTTACTTGCGAAACAAATAAAAGTACAATTTTTTTTTATAGTTTAAGTTTATTTTCTTAAATGGATAATAAAATAAAAATGTAATTAATTTTTATAAAATATAATTTGCTAATGCAATAAAAAATTTGAAAATATTTTTGTATAATAGTTTAGTGGTTGGCGATGTTAATGGTCGATTCAAACAGCTCTTTCAACGTTTGGAAAATATTAATAAAAAAAATGGTCCTTTTGAGATTCTTTTATGTGTAGGCAAATTCTTTAGCGACAATGATAAGCAAAATGAAGAATTAATTGCGTATAAGAATTCTTGTAAAACTAGTAAGTAAATTGAAAGAAAAATTAAAGTTATAATACATTTTTGATAATAAATATTTTCATATTTTACAGTTTCCGTACCAACTTATATTTTAGGACCGACATCTGAGATTTTAAACAAAAATTATGAAGTTAATGAAAGTGGAGAAATATGCAGCAATTTAACTTATTTAGGTAAACGTGGTCTATATAACTTAAGTTCTGGAGTTAAGATTGCATACATAAGCGGTACAGAAAAACCAGTAGAAGAAAACCTTAGTGAGGCTGGATATTATTTCACAAAAGAAGATGTAATAGCGGTACGCAATTCATGTTTGGTTAATAAATCATCGGCTAGCGATTATAGAGGTGTAGATATACTTTTAACATCTCAAGGTCCTTATGGCTTAGATGAAAAAGAGGTAAAAACAGCTTCACTTCATATTTCATATAATCAAATAATAACTTTTTGTAATTTTGTTAAACAGTTGAACCTTTCCAAGTTAGTATCATTCTTATGTAAAGAAATTAAACCCAGATATCATTTTCATGGATTCAGCAATAAATACAGGGAACCGCCTCCATTTAGGTAACTAACTGTATAAGATGAGAAATTTATTTAGAAAAGCGCTTATGAAAATTATCTTTGCAGATTACCAGCTGATCAAATCACACAATTACAACTTTGCACTCGTGTCATTTCCTTGGCTGCGGTAGGAAATGAAAATAAAGAAAAATATATTTATGCTTTAAGTTTAACACCAGTAGATAGAATGCGAGTTTTGGATTTAATACAAAAATCTACTAATGAACAGAAATGCCCATTTGCTGATCTAAACTATAAAGATATTAATATAAGGAAGGATGAAAAGGTAAAAAAAAAAAAATAATGAAAAGTTTTCTTCTTCTTCTTGTTCTTCTTTTTTGTTAAACTATTTATTATTTCATAGTCTGACAAATCGCAGTATTTCTTTGATATGGAATCAAGTAATAATCAGGAAAATCGCAAAAAGTTGGGAAAAAATCCTTTTAAAAAACCTAGAATTATGAAAGTGGATCAAGGTTTGTGACGAAATTTAATTAATAATAACTAATTTTAATAATACTTAAAGCACTCGATTCTATAATATTTTGACTTGATCGGTTTATTTATGTTTATAAGAAATTGATACTAAAGAACTCATAGAATTTTGATGGACTGTGGCAATTTGTCAAAGTCCTTCCTGTCTATGGCTGTCATCACCTAGTGACCATAGAAATTTAGGCTTTAGGTGTTGCAGATTTACTACCTTAAAGCGAATATCATTTTCTTACTCTAATTTGTCTTTTTTTTTTTTTAATTTTTATTATATACTTTAATCTTCACAGAAGTCTGTTGGTTTTGCTTGTCTTGTGCGGATGTTGAAAAACATTTAATTATTACTATTGGTGAACATTTCTATTTGGCTTTGGCTAAAGGACCTATTAACGATTATCATATTCTAATTTTATCCATTACACATATACCAGCCGCATCACAACTTGCCAATTCGGACGAATGGCAAGAATTATTAAAATTTAAAGATGCCTTAAGGAAATTTTTCAAAGATCAAGAACAAGTGGTTTGTTTTACAGAACGAAATTATAAATCATCTCATTTACAAATCAATTGTTTTGGTATCGATGAGGGTTACAGTTGGAAGATATCACATGCGTTTGAAGATAAAGCAGAAGAGTTTCAATTGCAATTTGAAAATTTAAAAGATTTAAATTCACCACAAATGTTACCCAATCAAGGACCATATTTTGTGGCTGAACTCCCTGATGATACCGTTATGATAACAAGACAAATGAAACGTTTTCCTTTACATTTCGCCAGGTAATGAATGAAAAGCATTTTTTTTTTTAATTTTTTATTTAAAATTTTTAATAATTTTTTATATAAATTTTAGAGACGTTTTCTGTTCACCAAATTTATTGAATTG